>CAUOFW020000837.1:649904-689904 GCA_963454935.2 Ilex paraguariensis
ACACCAGCCCATTCCATCGACCCACTCAAACCAGCAAAGGAACCCAGCCTCCCATCAGAACCAGACCACACCGCCAGCGACAAAACCAGACAAGCTACTGCCTGGTACCACCGACAGCAACCAACAACCGACTGCCTACATCAAAATTCAATCCAACCGACTGCCCACACCAACAACCGACTACCCACACCCAAACCCAGACCAGCGACCCACAAAACCCCCACTGCCTGCCCCACCGATAGAACCCAGCCAAAAACACCACCGACTGCCCACCGCCTCTTTGATCAATATAACTCATAACCCATAACCCATAACCCAGCCCACCTCAATTCGTCGACCCACTGCCCAGTTCAGCCCCAAACCAGCCCACTCATTAACCCGCTATCGGGTCACGTGTATCTTTTCGTCACAGTGTCGCTATTTTTTCGCGCCACCTTTTTTTTCTAGAGTTGCAATATCTAGGCCTTTTTGAGGAGGCACCAGATCCTTTTCTCCGTTGATCTGCTTTTAATGCAGTAGATCATTTATATTTATTGGATTTCTGGGCACCGTGACTTGATTATTTGGGAGCTTTTTAGACCTTCCTTATTTGTCGCTACTGTTCGACTGAAGGTATATTGTTCTCCCTTATTTTATTCCTCTATTTATCTTAGAGTTATTTTTCTGTCACGGGTGCCCTAGTATTGTTGTTGATATGGCTACTACTGAGGGACTTGAGAACCCTACTGTTGACACCTCTACCGTTGAGACATCTATGGGTACTTCCACTTTTATGTTTGACCAGTATACAGTGCCTACTAGCACAGTTGCATTACCAGCATTACCGGGCATGATCTCTCAAAAAGTTACGGCACAATTGTTGAATGGTCGTAACTTCGCTGAGTGGTCACGCTCATTCCAGCTTTTCTTAGGCCGTGTAGGGAAGCTTGGTTGGCTGACGGGATCTCACCCAAAGCCAGCTGATGCCGACCCTGGATATTCTGCGTGGTTCTCTGAAAACTGTGCCATTCTTGGATGGTTATTTGGCTCAATGGAGCCCTCTGTTTGCAGGATCCACCAGTTTCATAGCTCTGTTCCGAAGCTATGGAGCGCATTATCAGAGATGTATTCTCAGTCAGGACGGGGAGTTCGTGTTTATGAGCTTTCTCAGGAGCTCTCATATGCTCGACAGGGAGATATGACCGTTCAGGATTATTATGGCTATTTGACCCAGCGCTGGCTTGAGTATGAGTCTCTACGTCCTCTTGCTGCTATTCCGAAGATAGAGCCCGAGGGAGCAGCATTCTTGCATACTCGAGAGCAGGAGGATAGGATTCACAAGTTCCTTATGGGGCTTCGTGATGAGTTTGAGGGACCTCGTTCTCAGATCTTGTCGATGTTGACACTTCCTTCTCTTTATGAGGTGTATGGGATGATTGAGCAGCATGAGCGTCGAGTCCGTATTGCATCACTTCCAGTTGCAGCTTTGACTCCTTCGATTGACCAGATGGCCCTTGCAGCTGCTGTAGGGTCCCGTTCAGGATCCTTAGTCAGGGATGGGCAACGCTCAGACCAGCGCCGTCAGGGCGCCCCAGATCAGCGCAGACGGGGGGATTCCCGTCAATGTGATTATTGTGGCCGACCAGGACATCTCAGGGCTACTTGCTGGAAGCTCCATCCAGAGCTTAAGCCACCTTCTCGCAGCCGTACTGTTGCTATTGCTGAGGTACCACCGCCCACTACCGCCACTCCTGCTACTGCTCCTCCTTGGCAAAGTGATATGGATGCTATCACTTCCCGATTAGATATACTTATGTCTGCTCTGACTTCTCAGAGTCTGACTACTGCTGCTGTCACCACTACAGGTATATCTCGTGCCTTTCACGCTTGTGCCAGTTCATCTCCCCTTTGGATGTTGGACTCGGGTGCGAATGGTCACATGACAGGTGAGGCCCATCACTTCACCACTTTTGACGAGCCGTTACATACACAGGTTCAGTTAGCAGATGGAACACATGCCCCTATTGTTAGTAGGGGTACAGTCCGTCTCCCAGATGGCCTTACATTACATTCGGTTTTTCATGCGCCAAAGTTGGCCATGAATCTATTATCTGTACATCAGTTAGCCAGAGATTTTCACTGTGCGGTTGTATTCTTATCTGATTCGTGTTATTTGCAGGACCTGAGTACCAGGAGGATTATTATCAAGGGACATGAGAAAGATGGACTGTATTATCTTGGCAATCCATCTCCAGTTTCACCAATTCCTTCACCTGCACCTGCTTTGTCTTTTTCTGTTCCTAGCTTGCATGCTAGTATTTTACCTAGTAGTTGTCGTTATGATTTTTCGTCACAAACTGTTCAATTGTGGCATGACCGTTTTGGACATACAAATTTTAAATATTTATGTATGTTGTTTCCTGCTTTGAGTAATGCTTGTGTTGGTGGTAAACTTGATTGCGTTATCTGTTCCCTATCAAAACATGTTAGGGCCAATTATATTCCTCGCATGCACCAGTCACCCAAGCCATTTGACCTAATACACTCTGATATTTGGGGACCCTCTCCCGTTACTGCTCTGTCAGGTGCCAGATATTATGTGACATTTATAGATGATCATACCCGTTGTACTTGGGTCTACCTTTTGCATAGGAAGTCTGATGTGCTCCCTATAATCACTCAGTTTTTACAGATGATTAAGACACAATTCGATGTCATTGTTCGTGCTCTTCGTTCGGATAATGCCAAAGAATATGTGTCTGATGCTTTAGTGTCTCACCTTTCTTCTCAGGGTATCCTTCAGCAACTCACTTGTCCATATACTCCTGAGCAAAATGGTGTTGCTGAGAGGAAAAATAGGAGTTTGATAGGGATGGTACGTTGTCTGCTTAGAGGCATGAGGGTACCAAAATCTTATTGGCATTTTGCTGTTTTGACTTCTACCTTTCTGTGCAATCGTACGCCGAGTCGTGTTCTTCAGCATAAGGCTCCCTTACAGGTCTTATTTCCTGAGCGGACACTTTTTCCGGTCCCCCCTCGTGTTTTTGGATGCACATGTTTTGTTCAGGATCGGTCTCCTACTCGTCATAAACTTGATGATAAAGCGATTCGTTGTATCTTTGTGGGCTATTGTCATCAATCTAAGGGGTATCGATGTTATGATCCTATTAGGCGTCGTATGTATCACAGTCTAGATGTTACCTTTCTTGAGCATATTCCTTATTTTCCTTTCAGTCCTTTGTCTGCCCCTCCAGTTGATGATACTCCCTTTGATTTTCCATTACCACAAGAGTCAGAGTCATTGATCACTATCCCTACAGGGTCATCCGTTTTTCCTCCCAAGGAGTCACTCATCCCTGTCAGTACAGAGTTACCAGTCTCTCTTCCTTTGCAGGTGTATGCTCGTTGTCCTCGCTCTCATCACCCTGCTGATATCCCCTCTACCTCAGGCGATGCAGGTAATACTTCTCAGTTTGTTGAGCATATTGATGCACCTGTTGTTAGTACTGATGAGATTACAGGTGCTGAGCCAGTTACTTTACCTGATAAGATATTATCAGTAGAGGATGGTGATTTAGGGCGTCGTTATCCAAGGCGTGATCGCCGTCCAGTTGATCGATATGGTTGGACCGCCAAGATTTTATATCCGATCTCTGCTTATGTTTCTTATGGTAATCTGTCTCCCACATTTCGAGCTTATACTATGGCCTTATCAGATACGCTGGTTCCTCGCTCTATTTCGGAAGCTATGCGGGAGCCCCAATGGGTTCTTGCCATGCAGACAGAGATGGACGCTCTTCAGCGTAATCATACATGGGATCTTGTCTCCTTACCTTCAGGGGTGAAGCCTGTTGGCTGTCGCTGGGTTTACACCCTGAAGTTTCTTGCGGATGGTACTATTGATCGTTACAAGGCTAGACTTGTCGCGAAGGGCTTTACTCAGGTACCAGGTCGTGATTTTGGTGCTACATTTGCCCCCGTGGCAAAATTGACTACTGTTCGGTTAATTATTTCTCTGGCTGCGGAGTACTCTTGGCCTCTTCATCAATTAGATGTGAAGAATGCGTTTCTTCACGGTGATCTGGACGAGATTATTTATATGGATGCACCACCGGGCTTTCGTGGTGAGGGGGAGTATGCTGGAAAGGTATGTCGACTGCGTAAGTCTCTTTATGGACTGAAACAGTCGCCACGAGCCTGGTTCTCTCGCTTCAGTGATGTAGTCATACGATTGGGGTTCACCAGGTGTCATTCTGATCATACCTGCTTTATTCGACGGAATACTTCTGGACAGTGTGTCATCCTTCTGGTATATGTTGATGATATTATTATTACTGGTGATGATGTTTCTGGGACTGCGCAGGTCAAGATAGACCTTGGGAAGGCCTTCGATGTGAAGGATCTTGGATTTCTGCGATACTTTCTTGGGATTGAGGTTGCCCGTAGAAGCAGAGGTATTGTTCTTTCTCAGAGAAAGTATGTTTTGGATCTTCTTTCAGACACTGGGATGTTGGGGTGCAAACCGGCATCATCACCCATGATTCCAAACCTGAAGCTTACTGCTGAAGGTGAGGAGTTGAAAGATCCGACAGTTTATCAAAGATTGGTAGGTAGACTTATCTACTTAGCCAATACTAGGCCGGACATTTCATTCGCAGTCAGCCGAGTTAGTCAGTTCATGCATAGGCCATGTCAGCCTCATCTTGATGCAGTTTATCATATTCTTCGGTACCTCAAGTCTTGTCCTGGACTTGGGTTGTTTTATGCATCAGGATCTCAGACCGGTTCTCTAGCCTGTTATTCAGATTCAGATTATGGGGGAGCATGTGATGGTCGATCTACTACGGGTTTCTGTGCTTTTCGAGGGACTCATCTTATCTCTTGGAAGAGCAAGAAGCAGGCAGTTGTCTCCCGCTCGTCCGCAGAGGCAGAGTATCGGGCATTGGCACTTGGCACATGTGAGATTATCTGGCTACGATCGATTCTTGACGAGTTGGGTTTTTCAGTGACCTCTCCATCCACATTATATTGTGATAATCAATCTGCTATTCAGCTCGCTTCTGACTCTGTACTACATGAGAGAACGAAGCATATAGAGATCGATGTTCACTTTCTTCGGGAGAAGGTCAGCAGTGGTCTTGTTACTCCATCGTTTGTGGGGACCAGTGATCAAGTTGCGGATGTTTTTACCAAACCTGTCACTCTGTCTATTCTTCGGGACTCCGTTGTCAAGCTTGGCTTAGTTGACATTTTTGCGCCTAGCTTGAGGGGGAGTGTTGGAGTATAGATAGTCTAGGTTTATTAGAATTTCTTTTCTCTTTTTTACCCTTACTATGATTTTTATATTTTGCCTAAACTACAAGGATGTTTAAGTCACTCTGTATTATTTTTGGCTATATATACGGGACTCTACTTTGAGTTTGAGTATCCCTTTTCATTCACAACTATCTCAAGTCACACACTTCGAATAATCTCTTCCTTGGTTCAATCAAATACTGATTATCTATGCCAGGACTAAGTTATTCATAAAGAATAAATTTCTCGTGATTTAATCCAAGGGGTTGTCAAAATTCAAACCGAAGTTGTTTAGATTTATAGCTCTTCTTTATTACCTCTTGAGCTACTGAAAGTGTTGATCTTTCTACTTTTTGACTCACCAGGAAGACAAGTTTTTCCTAGTTATCTCTCAGATGATTCTTTAAGATATCCTCCATAGAAAATGTACGAACATGAATAAAGATTTTTTAGGTGAAAAATCAATTTCACATTAAATATTTCAAGTTCATTATTTGGAACATTTCATTTCCGCAAACATCTCTTTCATCTTTGCTCATCAGATACTGAAGGTGTTGATCTTTCTACTTTTTGACTTACCAGTAACACAAGTTTTTCCTAATTATCTCTCAATGATTCCTTAAGATATCCTCCATAAAAAATATACGAACATGAATCAAGATTTTTTAGGTGAAAAATCGATGCCACATTAAATATTTCAAGTTCATTATCGGGAACATTTCATTTCCCCAAACATTTCTTTAATCTTTGCTCATCAGATACCGAAAGTGCTGATCTTTCTACTTTTTGACTCATCGGTCACCAATAACACAAGTTTTTTCTAATTATCTCTCGATGATTCCTTAAGATATCCTCCATAGAAAATGTACGAACATGAATAAAGATTTTTTAGGTGAAAGGTGAAAAATCAATGTCACATTAAATATTTCAAGTTCATTAAACATCTCTTTCATCTTTGCTCATCAGACACTGAAGGTGTTGATCTTTCTACTTTTTGACTTACCAATAACACAAGTTTTTCCTAATTATCTCTCAATGATTCCTTAAGATATCCTCCATAAAAAATGTACGAACATGAATCAACATTTTTAGGTGAAAAATCGATGCCACATTAAATATTTCAAGTTCATTATCGGGAACATTTCATTTCTCCAAACATTTCTTTCATCTTTGCTTATCGGATACCGAAAGTGCTGATCTTTCTACTTTTTGACTCACTAGTCACTAGTAACACAAGTTTTTTTTAATTATCTCTCAATGATTTCTTAAGATATCCTCCATAGAAAATATACGAACATGAATAAAGATTTTTTAAGTGAAAAATCAATGTCACATTAAATATTTCAAGTTCATTATCTGAAACATTTCATTTCTGCAAACATCTCTTTCATCTTTGCTCATCAGATAACATAAATAATTTGGACCATAAGATAAGTACATCTCAATTTTCACACACTGGTCACCTTTTCTAATAGTCAGTAGGGAGGGGAGCAAAAAAAAGTTAAAAAAAAAAATTACACGCGGACCAATCGCTAAAGGCCACGGACAACTTTGTCCATGCTACAAAAAAAAAAAAAATGTTACCCCACCACTGCATAATTGCACTAGACACTCAATGATAAAACTTCATGGGGTAGGCAAAGAATTAGTATAAAAAATTCGATTTCACCTGAATATGTATGCTCCATAGAAGACTTCCCTTCAAATTTCCACATTCTGCCATTGTTTCCATGATGAAACCTTTCCTTTCCCACATACCACTGATTAACAAGGACTCAACTTTCTAGAGCTTTCTTACTGAAGAGCCAAAAAGGGCAGTGGCCTCCGATGACTGGCTTGTCTCACACTTGATTCTTGTGGGGATCAACTGATGGCAGAAATGGAACAAGCAAACGAAAAAACAGGGGTGGTAATAGGAGAGGCTGCTGGTGCTGGCTCTCTTTTGTTGCAGAAATTGAAGGGATACCTTGAAAGTAAATGTTGTGCTCGAAAGTGCGAAAGCGATTCGAGGCGTTCAAGGATGAAACCCAACATCTGATCACTCAATTTGCAGAAGTAGAAAGAAACCATGGTAGTCGGTTTGATGATCAAACTACTGAAACCGATGGAAGTTTGCAAGAAGATACATGGATGGGGAGTTCAAAGGAGGTTATCTGCAATATTGAGGATGAAGTTGATCAGATCATGACCATACAGTTCTCCACCAACATCAACACTAACAATAAGCTTTTCCGGATGCTGCCTTCTTCGGGACTCGCCAATTGTCGCAGTATTAAGAAGCATTTGACAGCCATTCAGAAATTGCAGAAGGATCTGACAAGTATTGCCAATGGTGGTAGAAAATTTGGCCATCATGTGTCGCAGACAGTACACTCGCCAGCAGCTCTGGTGACCGGGGCTGATAATAACGGTGACAACAACAGCGATGACATTCAAGTGGATGTCCCCCAAGAAAACAAGGCAGTGAAGGTACAAGACGAGGCTCTGAATGCAGCAGTACATCAATGAGAAAGATTGAAGACTCTGCTACCATCTATGAAGGCAGGCGTGACATTGAGGAGAGGCTGTTACAATTCCTCACGAACGCGGAGACATCTGAGATAGTGCTTGTTACAGGAATGACAGGTGTAGGGAAAACCTTCCTCGTCCAAAGGGCATTCAATCAGGTGACACGACGTCATTTTGAACCTTTTTGGCTCTCTTATGATCCTTCCCTGGAGAAGAAAGACAATTTGGCCAATCTTTACGAGAAGATCATTATGAAAAGATGCACTTATGTAGAACTTCCAATTTACGTGCGGGAACATATGGAACTAAAAAAGTTGGAGTGGCATGCGCAACAAAAATTAGGTTTTTCAGGAAGCTTCAGGCTCGTTGTAGATGATGTTCCAGAAGTTCAAGAAGCGTGGGATTTCCTTACCAGTGCTTTGCCTCAAAGTACTGGAAGGGTAATTTTCATCACTCAGAACATTGAATCCGCGAAAGCGTTCAAATGCGACATCCCTCACACTTGCATTGAGATTGAGAAACTAAAACATGAGGATGCTTGGCGTTTGTTCAGTGAGACTGCATCCCAACACCTGGAGTACAACGATCCTTGGCGATGTCCCGAGTCTCTCAAAAAGGTTGCCGAAGCCACTGTGAGAGATTGTCATGGTCTGCCCCTTCCCATTGTCACAGTGGCCACTCAACTTGCAAATCGGGGGATGGACCCTTCTGTATGGTATACGCTGCGTGGGATTCTAATGAAGAAACCTCTCCTTCCTAAGGCAACCAATGAAACTCAAACCTATCCTTCTGATCATAGCATCAGCAATGATGCTGCTCTGATGCTCTGTTATAATGCACTGTGTTTTCCACTAAAATATATATTGTTCTACTGCTGCTTTTATTTGAGGGGTCGTGAAATACCAGAGAAGAAGTTAATACGGTTGTGTGTGGCTGAAGGCTTAGTGGAGGACACAGAAAACACGTCCGCAGAATAAGCTGCAGCAACTTGCTTGGACCGGCGGGTTTGCTGTGAACTAATTGTGAGGAGAGACATCCCTGGAAAACCTAGAACTTACAAGGTTAAAGACAAATTGAGAGAGCTTGCTCCCCATATTGTTGACAAGGAGATGTACCTTGAATTCTGCGAGCCCATACCCCAAAGGCATACTCGTCACTTGTGGATCACTTACGACACCATTAATTTCACAGTCAACTCCAGCAACACCACTATTGACTCCGTTAGCCAGGAGGATATTGCCTTTGTACGCTCTTGCTTCGTGTCCCTGTCCCAGCAGAAGTCTGGGCAGAACCCCGAAAGCAAGAACTCTGAGCCAACTGCAGAAAAGCAAGAGAAATCTGAGATGACCCACCAACAGAGAGAAGAGATTGAGCGCTCCAAATTCTTTCGATTGTTGATTGGGGGTCGCCGACTATTGAGGGTGTTAGACTTCAGAGGTGCAGAATTCATCAAAGGTCTCCCGGATCAATTGGGTGATCTAGTCCATTTACGTTATTTGGGGTTTAGGGGTACAAAAATCAAAAAACTCCCACAATCCCTGTCCAGATTACCCAATTTGCAGTGTCTAGATATCAGAGAAACAGAGGTGAGCAGCTTACCACGTTCCATGATGAGGCATGATAAGTTCAGGCATCTTCAATTTGCAAGGTCGTTTATGAGAAAGGTGGTGGATATGCAGCTGACAAAGAAACTAGAAGCTCCCCACCTGCAAACCCTTGCAGGAGTAAAATCCACCAATCCTTTGCTGAAAACGCTTGGACAATGGATTCAACTCCGGAAATTATCAATTGGTCACGTTAAAGGTTGTCAATCCTCCAACTTATGTGCTTCCATCAACAACATGACACTCCTCCATTCCTTGGCAATCAAAACTCACGGAGTTGAAAAACTCAACTTGGACCATTCTATTACCGAATGACACCCTCGAAACTCTAAAGATCGGAGGACGTGTTGCGCCATTGGACACTCTATTACCGAATGACACCTTCGAAACTCGAAAGAGTGTTGCGCCATTGGCTCATGTAGTCAAATGTTTTGGCTCTCTCACCCGGCTATATTTGTGGGACAACATGTTGGATGATGACCCATTGCAGTGCCTAGAAAATCTCAACAATCTCGTTGTTCTGTGTCTATCAAATGCCTATTGTGGAAAGAAAATGAAATGCTGCGAAGGATGGTTCCCTAATTTGAAGAAACTATCCATTCAGCGTATGGGAAAGCTTGAGGTGTTTGAAATAGAGAAAGATGCAATGGAAGATCTCGAAAATTTCTTTGTTGGTTATTGTCCCAGATTACAGCCAACACGCGAAGGTTATCCACGATACATTGATGTTAGCAGAGACCTGGACAAGCTCAGACATCTGAAGCTTGTGCAAGCCTCTCATATGCCACTAGAATATGCTAAAGGGCTGGCATCAGAACTCCCCGGGGGTGCTCATGTGGTTCCGCAGAACGAGTTCAAAGATCAATTCCGGGGAGGAGGTCGGGTTATTAAAGACATAGGAGAGTCCTATATGCGGTTCAGACAATCCGAAAGATTTGAAGCAATGCGTGTAGAACAAATGCAAAGTGCACTTTCTGCTTTTCCTTATTTTCGTTGAGTGTCAGTCAAGAGGTGTGCATCATGCTTCATGCAATGGTTGCACAAAGAGATCTACCTGTGTACTTGGGTGATGCTATTACTAGAATGTCATCAACATTGTTTCAACCAGGAGATGCGCATCTCTGGTGGTGTAATTTGCTGCTTCTTTTTTTTTCGTTTTTGTCTTTGTTTTCGTTTTGGTCTGATACTTGTGACTTGTAAGCAGTAAAATGCTGGCCAAATTGCTGGAATTACTATAAGTTGTAGCAACTAGCAATCCATTTTGTGCTTAGGATTACAGTAACATAATGGTTTTATATGTATATCAAGTAATATATGTTTCTAACACAACTTAAGAGAATCAAAATGGATAACACGCAGTATAACGTTATTAAGACATTAACAGGACAAAAAATTAATATAGATCATGGGTTTTGTAGTAGCATATAAGGAAAAATGAAGCCTATAAACCACACGAGGCTCTCCAATCCTGATAAAATAACAAAAAACAAAACACCTTTGAAAGTCTTTGAAACCAAAGTCAGAAACAAAGCAAAAAAAAATGAACACGATCTCATAGTCCAATCTCACTCTCGTTCTGATCTTCAAATATTTTTGAATTACGTTCCTTCTAAATAAATAACTCAAAATATAGCAATAGTAGCACAATCCCATAAAATTGCATTCTTAACAGTCTTTTAAACCCTTTATCATCTATAATAATAAGATAGAGATAATTATGAATCCACTTTTATTTTAAAATTTATTCCACTTTTAATTCAATTGGAAAAGTACACGAATCAGATTTAATTTTTTTTTTTAATTCAATGACCCAAATTTCGTTTCAATTTATATAATTAAATCTGAAGGCTCACAATCCATCCCACGCACCCAAATACCAAAGCCCGCCCAAACTTTCTGTACGCCTAGCACAACTCTCATCAACATAAAGGATGTTCAAATTTTCGATTAGCTGCAATTTCTTATTCTATCCGACCCTATTGAATGACTAGCCGAAAAAATGAGATAGGAATACAGAAGAGTTTTTGGTCTTTCAATTAAATCGGATAGGAATGCAGAATAACTATTAATTTTCATATTCCTATCCTATCCTATTCGCATTAATTTATATAATGATTGATTAATTATTTATGTTTTTTTGTGTTTTATTATAATTGTTGTTGTAATTGTTTTAAATTTTAGTGTTATTAAATTGGGACATGTTATTTAATTGAATTATTAAAATAATTCAAAAATTAATAACTATAAAAGTGTTCACTCAATTTTCTATTCGACTTTTTATTAAATTAATTTGACCGAAAATCAAATAGGAATATCACACTTGAACGATAGGCCAGGAAAACTATACCACCTCTAATCAACAGTCAATAAGCTGCACACCACACCAGTCTGCCTTCTCGCTCACTTTCTCACCTTTCGCTCCTCTGCCGAAAAAAGACCCAGGCAACCAGACCCCCTCTCTCCTTCTCTCTTCCCGATCGCTCCTTTGCCATAGCTATCTCCCTTCGTCTCTCTCTCTCTCTCTCTCTCTCTCTCTCTCACAACTCACACACACAGTAGAAAACACACACAGTAGAACATCTGATTTCGCATCTCTACGAAGCAGCGACATTATGGCACTGGCTATAATTTTAAATAATAGATTAAAATTTTCTGCTGTTGATTGAATTTGATGATGATGAATTTTTACCATCAAGCAATAACATCTCCTCTTTCTCAGTTCATCGGCATAGACTTCTCTTTCTACGCCGCTACACAGCAACCGCCACTACTAGCGCCTATTTCAATTTTAGGTCTCTGTCTACAAGACGTAACCCCACCCGAAAGCCTCTTTCCAGTTACTCTCAGGCCCCTACACACCAGTTGTTCCATAAATTGCCAAGCTGATATTTTTGGTTTTAGAAAATGCCTTGAGCCCCTGTTAATTTTGATAAGTTTTTGTATTGGGTGTTTAGTTACACCCTCATAATTGTATTATTTGTTATTTTGAGCTGTGCGTGGATTTTCTATTATTATTGATGATACCTCAAACAAGCCTTAACTGTGAGCTCAAATCAGGAGGCTAGGTAAGACACGGAGAACTCAGAGAACCAAGGGTAGAGCTCCCTTTGGGGAGATCGTAGAAGAACCAACCAAAAAACAGTTAGATAACTGAGGAAATTGAGCCCAATACATGAAACTCTCAACCAACTAAGATTATCTCTTAAAATCAAGGAGTATCCTATGAATAATTGGCAAAGATCTTGGCTGAAATCCCACAAAATGGGGAGCAGCCTTATAAATACTATGTAACGCCTCATCGAGAAGGGGAAACCCTAGAAAAACCCTAATTAGGTCATGCATTGTAGTGTAATACATTCGAGTAATCAATAGAGAAAAAAAGAGCAAAAGCCTCCATTAGAGAGTGGACTAGCCGAGCTCCAGGGCCGGTGAACCACTATATTTCTATTGTTCAAATTCCTTTACCCCCTAAGAAACACTTCGTCACTGCCATTAAGAAGTGGGCAGCTTTGATTCATCTTTGGTCCCACGCATTCTGTTCGCCCACGTTAGTTTGACACCATCAGTTTGGTGCCGTCTGTGGGAACAGCTGTTCCTGTTATAAATAAGCTGATATCTCAGTGACTGATGATATCAACATGAAACATGAGCAAAAACCAAACAAACCCACTTTAGATGTAGGATCAACAGGGAGCCACCAATGGCAGACAGCTCGAGAACGTCCTAGAGAATGATCCTCCCATGGGGAATCCTCCCACGAATAACGAGATGGAGACCCTTCGCCTTGTCAATCAATGCTTGTTAAATCAAAACGAAGAGCTCTTGAAGCTCTTATAGCGCACATAGGAGGCATGTCCGGCCCAAGAAGGTCAAAACAGTCCCCATCACAAAGATCAACAACACCTTGATCCACTCAGAGAAGACAACGAAGGAGGGGAGAATAGCCAGACCTTGGGGTAGGTTCCCCAATTACCCCCTAGGAATGGCCACAATGAAGAAGTACAAAATCAAAATCATGAAGGTGAAAAGAATGATAACTTCCCTTTTCAACAGGAGAGAAGCGAACAATATTGAGAGCAACGTTTCAAGGGCATCCAACAGGAGCTCAACCACATCAAGGAAGCGGTCAAAAGTAAAGCTCCAGTTACAATGGACGCCTTAGTGCAGCAGACTGAATCTCCATTCATGCCTGGGGTGTTGCATTTTTCCCTCCTCCCAAAGTTCAGGATGCCACAGATAGAGTCCTTTGATGGAATCAGGGACCCCATGGACCACCTCAACACTTATAAGAACTAGATGGAGTTGCACGGGTACCAGGACCCCGTACGCTGTTGAGCCTTTGCCCTCACTTTAAAGGGTTCAGCCTTGGCATGGTTTAATAGGTTTCCCCCGGCCTCAATCTCTTCTTTCAAAGAACTTTCCATTTTCTTCGTATCCCACTTCATAGGGGCTCGAACCTAGAGAAAGTTGAGTTATCATCTTTTGAATGTAAAACAGGGACCTTAAGAAAACCTCAGGTCTTATGTCTAAAGATTTAATTTGGAGTCGTTAAAGGTGGATGTCCCAGACGAAAAGTTCGTCATTATTGCCTTCATAGTTGGTCTAGGGGTGCAATCTAAAGATTTGATGTTCTCCATATCAAAAAATTCCTAAGCAAGCATGGCCAAGGTGCTTGCCAAAGCAGAGAAATATATAAATGGTGAAAAAGCCCTTCTTTCTAAGGTAGGGAGCTCTTCTGCACATAGAGATTAGAGAAAGGAAGAGAAAAAGAGGAATCGAAGTCCCAGGAGAGAGAGAGAAATAAACAAATCTTCAAAGAGAGATAGATCTCTTAGAAGAGATAAAGAGTGATCCCCAAAAAGAAGGGGGAACGTTAGGGACCGCTTAGGACCCCCGTAACCTGAACTACAGCCGAGGTATGCACCTCAGCAATATACCCTTCTCACTGCAACAGTGTCCCAAATCTTGTACGAGGTGTAGAATAAGAAATTCCTAAAGTGGCCTCCATGAATGAAGACAAATCCAATTAAAAAAGACCCTACAAAGTATTACAAGTATCATAGGGATCATGGCCATCACACCGACGATTACATTCAGCTAAAGAAGGAGATTGAGTTCTTGATCCAGAAGGGGCAGTTACGACGATTTGTCGCCCATGACAACCAGAACAGGGCTCCACCACCACCGGTACCTCAGCAACAAGCTCCTGCATAGCACCAGCAACCCTTAGGGGAGATCAGAGTGATATCTGGAGGATTTGCTGGCAGTGGAGAATCCAGTGCAGCTAGGAAAGCACACCTGCACAAGATTAGAGCTGGCGAAGCGCTAGAAGTGCACACCGTGTCCAAAATACCTCGGCTGAGCACAACCATCACTTTTTCAAATTCAGACTTGGAAGGTTACTAGTATCCCCATGATGACCCGTTGGTGGTAAGGGCCATTGTGGCTAACCAAACAGTTAATCGAGTTCTAATTGACAATGGGAGCTTGATCGATATCATTTTTGCCTCTGCCTTTGACAAAATGGGCATAGGAAGGGAGAAGCTTGAGCCAGTAAGTGCACACTTAATGGGATTCTCAGGGGAGAGGGTGCTACTCTTGGGATTCATCCAACTCGTGCTCACTATGGAGGACCTTCCTTGCCAAGCCACCACCACTGTGAAATTTTTGGTGGTTGACGCCCCTTCTGCGTACAATATGCTACTTGGGAGACCATCCCTCAACGCAATGAAGGCTATCCCCTCAGCATATCACTTGGTCATAAAATTTTCTACAGAAAATGGAGTTGGAATGGTCCAAGGAGACTAGCGAATAGCCAGGGAGTACTACATGGCCTCGATGAAGTAGAAAGAGGTTAAAAATATCCAGCTAGATGAGCTTGACATGAGGGATGAGCTGGACACTAGGTCTATGTCGTCAGAAGAGCTAGAGCCAATCTAGCTCAATGAAGAGCCTGAACATATTGTTTACATGAGATATAAGTTGAGCAGAGAAATGAAAGACCTACTCACGCAGTTCTTGAGGAAGAACATGGGGGTGTTCGCTTGGAAGCAAGAGGATATGGAAGGCATTGACCCCTCAGTCATCACACATAAGCTAAACGTGAATCCCATTTGCAAACCTGTTAAATAGAAGCGGAGAAGTTTTGCTCTAGAACGCCAGAAGACAATTAACGAGAAGGTGAGTAAACTCCTCTACGCCAAAGCCATCAGAGTGGTGGACTACCCTACCTAGTTGGCGAATGTGGTGCTGGTCAAGAAGACCAATGGGAAATGGCGGCTCTGTATTGATTTCACTGATCTCAATCGAGCATGCCCCAAGGACAGTTTTCCCTTACCTCGAATCAACTTGATCATGGATGCCACTGCTGGGCATGAGCTCCTCAGCTTCATGGATGTTTTCTCAGGTTATAATCAGATTAGGATGGACCCAGCGGACCAGGAGAAGACATCATTTGTGACTGAACAGGGAACTTACTACTACCAGGTTATGCCTTTTGGATTGAAGAATGCTGGAGCCACCTATCAGCGTCAAGTGAATAGAATGTTCCAGAAACAAATTGGGGCATCCATGGAGGTCTATATCGACGACATGTTGGTAAAATCACTGAAGACAGAGCTGCACATTGAGCACCTAGCAGAATCGTTCCAAATCCTCAAGGAGTACAAGATGAAACTCAACCCTGCAAAGTACGCCTTTGGGGTATCAGCAGGGAAGTTTCTAGGATTCATAGTCAACAGTAGAGGAATCGAGGCTAACCCATAAAAGGTTAAGGCAGTTTTGAATATGCGACCATCGTCCAACATCATGTAGGTCCAACGTTTGACAGGAAGGATAACCGTTTTGAGTTGTTTTGTATCCAAATCAAGTGACAAGTGCCAACCTTTCTTTCAGGTCTTGAAGAAGGCATTTCAGTGGGACACCCGGTGTGAGGAAGCGTTCAAAGCACTGAAAGAGTACCTAAGCTCTCCCCCTGTCCTGGTAAGCCCCTTAGAAGGGGAAGTGCTTACTCTTTATTTAGTTGTCTCATATTTCTCAACCAGCGCAACACTAGTTAGGGAGCGAGATAGAGCTCAACAACCACTTTACTATTGTAGCAGAGCTCTAAGAGGGCTGAGGAGAGATATCCAAAGATGGAAAAGCTAGTTTTGGCCTTGGTGACTACGGCTAGGAGACTTATAGACCATATTTTCAGGCTCATACTATAGAGGTTCCAATATATCAGTCAATGAAGCAAGTGTTGCATAAACCAGAGTCTTCAGGAAGACTAGTTAAGTGGGCAATAGAGCTCAACAAATTTGATATTAGGTATAAGCCAAGGATTGCAATCAAAGGGCAAATCTTGGCAGATTTCATCGCAGTGTTCACCATAGTAACACCCGCGGAAGCCACACCGTTAATACCTGACCTTTATGTATGGAAACTTTCGGTAGACGGAGTTGTCAATGCCCAAGGAAGCGGTGCAGGATTGATCTTGACCTCTCCAGATGGAGTAGACGTGGAATACGCCCTCAAGTTTGGGTTTAAGGCTTTAAACAATAAGGCAAAATATGAAGTTGTCATTGCTGGGCTTAACCTTGCTCATTCAATGAAGGCAGAGCAGCTAGAGATCAGCAGCGATTCCCAGCTTGTCGTGAAATAGATAGAGGAGTCGTACGAGACTAAGGGTGAGAAATAGTTCTCTACCTCAGAAAGGTCTAGGAATTGATCAAGAAGTTTGTGCAAGTTAAGTTCAAGCACGTTCCTAGAGCCGAAAATTTGAGAGCAGACGCCTTGGCAAGGTTGGTAACAATTTCGCAGGAGAATTTGAATAGGTTAATTCTAGTGGAGCACTTAGCAGAACCATCTGTATGCATTGAAGATGAAGAAGTTCTGCTTGTGCAAGCACCACCGAGCTGGATGGACCCCATCAGAGGGTATCTTCAAAATGGGACTTTGCCGGAAGATTACAAAGAAGCTGCAAAACTAAGGGTCAGGTCAGCCAGATTTTCTATTTTGCAGGGAAACTTGTACAAACGGGGATTTTCGACACCTCTACTCAAATGTGTGGGAGATAAAGATGCTAATTACATACTCAGAGAGATCTATGAAGGTGCCTGTGACAATCACATCGGAGCTCGGGCCCTAACAGAAAAAGCATTGAGGCAGGGGTACTACTGGCCCACTATGCTCAAAGATGCTGCAGATCTGGTTAAGAGATGCAAAGCTTGCCAAGTACACGCCAACATTTCCTACTGCCCACCAGAGCTTCTAACATCAGTGGTGAGCCCCTAGCCTTTTCAACAATGGGGTTTAGATATACTTGACCCCCTCCCTATGGGGGTTGGATATTGCAAGTCCGCTATTATTGGGGTGAACTATTTCATCAAATGGGCAGAGGCAGAGCCTTTGGCGACAATCACAGAACAAAAAATTCAAAATTTTGTCTAGAAATCGATAATCTACAGGTTTGGGATTCCAAGGGCAGTTGTCTCAAACAATGGAAAACAGTTTGATAACCCTAAGTTCAAGAAGTTTTGTGCAGATCTGGGGATAAAAAATTTCTTTTCGGCCCCAACTTATCCCCAATCCAACGGGCAGACCGAGGTCACTATTCGAACAATAAAGACTGCCCTAAAAACTAAGCTAGAAGCGTTGAAAGGAAAATGGATGAAGTAGCTCCCTGAGGTGTTATGGGCTTACAGAACCACAACCAGGACCGCCACTTGAGAAACTCTGTTTGCTTTGACTTTCGGAACTAAAGCAGTGGCTCCCGTGGAGATAGGGCTCCCATCCCCCAGACCTGAATTTAGCGACGCAAGGCATAATGATGAGGCGTTGCTACTCAACCTCGATCTATTGGATAAGAAGAGAGACGAAGCCTTACAACGCATAAAACATTATCAGAGGAAGATAGCCAGGTACTACGACAAGAAAGTAAAGCACATGAGCTACAAGGTAGGGGATCTAGTGCTTAGAAAGCTACTGCTTGCAAGGAAGGATCCTTCCCATGGGAAACTAGGCCCAAACTAGGAAGGTCCTTCTATCATATCAAGGGTTATCAGACCTGAGAACTATAAGCTACAAACTGAAAAATCCTACCTCATTCTTGGAATGCAGAACACTTTAAGAGGTTTTTTCAGTAAATTTTTTTTGTAATAGAATTATTCTTTCAATCAAATTGAGAAATTTTGACCCTCCCTTGTTTGTGCCTGCAAAGAATGCTTCCAACTCAAAGATGAGCTCTCCAGCTCATAAAACTGAGATGAGCTCGTCAGCTCATAAAACTAAGATGAGCTTTCCAGCTCATAAAATTGAGATGATCGTCAGCTCATAAAACAAAAATGAGCTCTTCAGCTTATAAAACAAAGGCGAGCTCTTCAGCTCATAAAATAAAAACGAGCTCCTCAGTTCATAAAAGAGCTCTATAGTTCACGATGGATTCTTCAGTTCATAAAAAGAGCTCTGTAGCTCACGATGAACACTTTAGTTCATAAATAGAGCTCCATAGCTCACCATGAACAGTTTAGTTCATAAAAAGAGCTCTATAGCTCATGATGAACTCATCAGTTCATAAAAAGAGCCCTGTAGCACATGATGAACTCTTTAGTTTACAAACAGAGCTCTATAGCTCACCATGAACAGTTCAGTTCATAAAAAGAGCTCTATAGCTCACAACTTACTCTACCAGTTCACTCAAAAGGGTCCAGAAGCCCGAGAGTAGAGACATATAACTAGATTCAAAATTACAAGTTCAAGAGTCCATAGAAGAATTAGTAACCATCAAATAAGAATAAAGGCTCATATATCCAATAGCAGTACGAAGGCAAAAAAGATTACAAGAGATATTCTCAGTCCTTATTCGCCCTTTAAGCGTCTCTGGAGCTCAGCAACTTCCTTCTTTAGGCGGGCATTTTCTTCTTTTAGCTCATCCCTTTCCTTCTGGGCTTCTGTCAGAAGATTTACAAGTTTTTACCCAGATGAGGAGAATAATATTGTAGCCAGAGAAGATCCAGATGAAGAAGAGGAGTCATTGGCATGACCATTTTTATGTTTCCCAGATGAAGTACCAACGACCTCAACCTCATCAGATTCAGAAGGACATGAATCAGGACACAGGCTCAACTTCAATCATCTGATCAATTCACATCTCCTCTAACAGATCCAATTCAAGAGGACCTACCAACCAAATTAAATCCTACGATTAGGAGACTACATCAAAAGACCTGAACAAATACAGGTTGTCGAGACACTTACCTGAATAAGAGTAGGTCCTCCAAGATCTGGGAACTCTTCATTCTCTGTAGTGTAGCTCTACGGACCTCCAAGAATCCCCAGTAACATAAAAGAAGCGATTGACCCATCCCTCAAGAGGAGAAGGAAGGTCAAACACCAGACGCCGCAGTTTGAAGTTCCTCCACCCAAAACAGACAAAGCATGGGACCTCATCTTCCTCGACGTCGAAAAAGTAGAAGAATTCTCCTACAGTAGGAAACTTGCCATCACCACGCAAGTGCCAAAACAGAAAGAAACTGATCATGATGGCCTACCCCTTGGGAGAGAGACGGGAAGGACATAACCCACAATAAGCCAAGATGTAACCAACAGCGGGATGAATGGGGAGACACATCCCCATGTCCAAAGCCCCCTCAAAGAAGCAAGTCTCCCCTCGAGGGAGATAATTGTAGAGCTCATCAGAAGATAGGGCTCGCAAAGCTAGCTCCTCGTCCAGAAAGAACTTCTTTATCCAGACTAAGTTTGAGGATGACAATGACGAAAGCACTAAGTAACGGGTCTGCCACTCCCACTCAATTTCGCAGGAGCTTCGTTCCCAGAATAGGGGGAGATTGAGACAACCATTGGAGTTGTAGGAAGAGAAAGAGGAGACGTAAGAAGAAGATAACAAAGATGAAAAGCTTTTGGAGGGAATGAATGTCCATGGAATCAAGAAGTCAAGATATTAAAGAATCAAGAAACACGCCGAACCCAAAGGCGGCAGACCTTTGGGTTTCCAAATTAAGGCAGCGGATATGTTTAAGGAAGACAATAAAATGTGAACAATATAAGAAGAGTTAATGACAGATTCTGTCAATCATGACCCATCAAATAGCCAAAGAAGGTTTGATACAGCTTTGGACAAGCTCAGGAGGTCGGATTCTTTCCTCGGGTATGACGGGGTTCAATAATTTAAATAGTTGGATCACATCCCAAAAGAGACTTCTCAGATTTCTTTGGGCTGACTAGAAGGGGAACTCTATTCCTGAGGCACAACAAGGCTTTGTAAGTGTAAACAGCTGTTAGAACCATATCCCCAACAAAGCTAGTAGATGCACTAGAAGCAACAATACCCTAGTCTTTACACCCAGCAACAAGGAGAAACCTTCCAAGAGTGAAACCAAATTTCTAGGGGGCAATAAGCTCTGCAGACCCTAATGGAGTTCTGGGAGGTCTGCACCAAGGGTTTTTAAGCTCCGGGGAAGTAAGAGTTCAGTCAGGGGTATACATGGCAACTCTAAGCCCCGTTGCCTCAAGGAGGTCTAAACAACCCCTCAAAGCAAAGAGGGCAGGGGAAAGAGGAAAATAAGCAGTTATGTAACTTAACAAAAATGAGACAATAGACAAGCCCTAAGGAAACAGGGGCTCCTTGGTAGAGATTTGTACTAAACCAACATCTAGGAGCGCCCAGAGAAAGAGACTTCTTGTGGTGAGGTTAGATTACTAGAAGGAAATAATAGCCTCAACATTTTCTTGATATTCCTCATCCACCTCAAGCATTTTCAGCACTCGGTGAGCTAAAAAAAAAAAAACACAGCATGAGGTGCAACATAATTTGAGAAATAAGGTAGAACTCAACCCCTGACTTGGGAGGTAAGATGCCTTTCCAGAGAGGTCAGCTCGTATGGTTGTATGGAGCTTATGATACATCTCATCAAAAAAGTCTTATGTGGACCTCGGGTTAGACTTCCAGAAAGGCTCATCTTCCAACAAAGTTCTCATGTATGCAACAACATGGCCTCCATATATGTACTTATGATGGACCTCAACGTCAAGTTGCTTACTCTCTTTCCCAAATCCAGTAAACCTCTTGTCACTGTGAGGAATGTCAAGTCCACCATCCAATGCTCCCTTTGGAGTTGAGGTCTACTTTCAGGCCCATTTGTATCTCTGCATAAGTTTTCTAATCTTTGAGTTCTAAATGTGTGCCATTATCACAATTATAACTCAGACAAGCTGAAAGAATGGTGTACAGCTTTTCAAAACAAGGATTATATTTCAGAGCACAAAATCGGAGCTTACATTCAAAAATACTGGACATTGGCACCAGCATCACAACAACAGTTCAGAAAAGATCATGAATCAGATGTGCAAAAACAGAAGTTACGATCCGAGAATTTGAGTTACTCAAAACAAAACCAGAAATTATAGCGTAAGATCCTAAGTTTCTGAAGAAGGAGTAAGTGAATGGTCTTGCGGATCAGCATATGAAGTTTCAGTAACAGGAACGGAGCCCGGCAGCTCATAAGATAAGGACCCAGATGGCAGATGAGCAGAACTCTTAGGGGTGCTGGTCCCAGGAGCCTCCACTCTAGCTATTGGCGAATCTTGGGCAAGGGCCTCAGTCACGAGGTTAGCAGAGAGGGAATTATTAATAAGAGCAGCTGCAGGAGAGGACATTTTAGTGTCCACTAGAGCCCTAACATAAGCGGCAGGAGCCAAGGGGTTATCATCACCCTCCAAGTCAGTCTCCTCCAACTCCTCCTCAGTAGGGATAACAAAGTCAAAGTCGAGGTCTGGATAGGCTTTCTCCGTTTTGCGCTGAAAGGCCAGCCATCTTGAGGCCTACTTGGTGGTGACATCATCCTTCAACTTGGCTATTATGTCATCCCTCTCCCTAACAGTTGTCTTCTGTACCTCAAGCTCACCACATAAGCTCTCGTTCACCTTAGTCAGGATAACATATTCATTTCTGAGGCTCTCGAGGGAGCTCCGAGCATCAAAGGCTTCCTGGCTAGCTTTGGTCCAGACATTGGTTTTGAGTAGCAGCTCTTCCTTGGTCATCCTCAGCTCATCCCTGACCTTCTTCTCTCTTTCCTCAGCTCTATCCTTAGCAGCTTGAAGGCCTTCGTAGTCAGAGGTCTACTTCTCCATTTGTTCCTTGAGCTTTTGCACCCGAGCTTTGAGGTTCTCATTGTCAAAGGTCAGCTCAGTGACGTTAAACTCGTATGTCTTCAAAGCTTTGACACAGTCCTCTGAAGATCGGACCCTGCTCATCAACTTCTTCAAATGGAGAGCCATTTGTGGATAAAAAAGGAAACATGTATAGATTAGCACAATTTAACCGCGCCGAGCTAAGAGCGAGTATAAAAATACTTATAGTGGCTGCTCCTTGGAGAGCCAAGCAGAAAGAGGCCTCAGGGGGCATGGTAGAGGCCCTCTGAATATTGAATTCAGGGAGAATGAATAAAATGGCCCCAGCAGCTAACTCAGCGTTGTCAAAAAAGGAGTCTTCATCAATCTCCTAGTCCTCTCTCTTTTCGACTTTAGGACTCTAGAGAGGCAGTTGAGATGATTGTTCAGATGGTCCAAGGGGTGCAGAGTCTGGCTGAATTCCAGTAATCAACCCCAAGGCTCCCTCAACCTCAGAAGAGGTGGGGGAAGCCAGCCCTGGCTCAGAAGCCTTTTTGGGGGCATACTGGGCCCCTTGAAGAGAAGAAGTGGTCGGGGGATTGAGATGAGGGAGTTTGTCCTCCCTTGCTCAAGGTAGGAGAAGAGGACACTCCCAATTTCTGCACTTTAGCTCTGTCAGAGAGGCTGCCTCCAAAGCTGGGCTCAGCCTTCCGTTTCCCACTTTTTCTACTCTTCTTCAATAGGTCAACCTTAAACTAGAGTTCCTCAGGGGTAGATTTCATTATGGAGGAGCTTGGGAGATCTGAACCAAGCAAGTTAAATAGGAGAGGAAAAAGAAGGGAAGTCAAGGGAACCAACTGAGAAAGTGTTACCTTTTATGTCTTTAGCTCTAACAATTGAGATGGGGAGCGGAGCTTCTATCGATACCTCATGAGGACTAAATCCCTGTGTTACTAAGATCCAAGACTTGATGAGCTTGGAGTACTTCTTTGGACTGCACTTCTCCAACTTTTGCTTCACCCTCTCGTCCTCAGCACTGAGCTCAGGTCGAATACTTGAAAAACAACATAAGGAGAGCAAAGGTCAAAAGGGCAACTCGATAATTTTTAAACCAGAGCTCAATCAGTTCGAACAAGGACTCACTTAAGTTATCAGGGACAGACCAAGTTCTAGGGATACCCAGAGTATTAGTCCTGTCAGCAGGATTATACTCCTAGTTGGTACCCCTAATGAAAAAGAATTGTTTCTTCCAACCCTTATGGGAGCTCGGGAGGTGAGTAATGATCTACCAAGCCATGGTTCGCTTGGAGATTTATAAGAAATCCTCTAATGAGATGAGCTTGACATTAAAAAGATCTATAAGCAAGGAAAGGCTAGGGACCTTGAGCTTATGTTTCTTAAATAAAACTAGAAGACCTACCAGTACGCCCCAGAAATTAGGGAAAAGCTGAGCAGGGCAGACGTTGAAGTGTTGCAAACACTCTTGATGAAGGGATGCATAGGGAAGCGAAGACCATTCTCAAAAGTGGCCACAAATAAACAGACTTTCTTATGAACTTGGGCAACGTATGAGGTGTATTTATCTGGACACTAGGGCTGGACATCAGGAAAAAAATCGTAACAAACACTGAGAATTTTCATTAGAGATGAGTCAATCTCACTGGGTCCTATGAGCTTAGCATGCCTAAAGGCAGTCCCTGTGCCTGCTGCGCTGTCAGAGACTCCTACCCCACTTACCTTGCCCTTACCTTGGTTAGGATTAGGAGGCACAAAAGAAGACGATGGGGGTGGTTCCTCAGTATTTTTCTCGGCATCAACAACATCTACACTGAGAAAATTATCGATTTCCTCGCCCACATCCCCTAACTCAGTGTCATCTTCAGCATACCTTTCCCCTAAGAGAGAAGCAAAGGAACGAGTAGATTTGGAAGGAGTAGACATGACTGGACAAAAGAAAGGTAAATTGAAGGAGCGGTAGAGAGGAGGAATACTAATTAAGCACTCCCTGATAACCCTAGTGTCAACGCAGTAGCTTCCAATAGCAAGGATTCGCACGATAGAAGACCAGTCCATGAAGTGGGGAAGAGGAGACAAGCAGTAGTTTCGATTCCAAAAGTAAAAGAACCGAAAAGCCCAGAAATGCAATGGCCACCTCGAATTCGAGGGATCCAGAATGAGAAAAGGTGAAAAAGGGACAAAAGGGCGTACCTAGTTAAGGAAGAGCAATGAACAGCAACCTAGAGCAAAATGAAAGAAAGGGGGTAATGCGAATCTTCAAATCGAACCCACAAAACTCAATCTTCAACGAGGAATCAGAGAACTCCAAACCAGAAAACTCGGAAATCACAAGAAGAGAGAAGTAGCAGAGAAGTTGAACAATGAAAAAGGGTGGTTCAGATAGCCGTTTGAGCATTTAAAGATTGAGAGACGTGGAAAAGGGCGGTTCAACCCTTGCCCAGGCCTGATTCAACTAGGGGCTGGGGGGCAACTGATGATACCTCCAACAAGCTCTAGCTGTGAGCTTAGGTCAGGAGGTCAGGTAAGACACGAAAAACTCAGAAAACTAGGGGTAAAGCTCCCATTGGGGAGATCGTATCAGAACCGATCAAAAAACAATTGGATAACTGCGAAAATTGAGCTCAATGCATGAAACTCTCAACCAACCAAGATTCTCTCCTAAAATTAAGGAGGATCCCATCAATAATTGGCAAAGATCTCGACTGAAATCCCACAGAATGGGGAGCAGCCTTATAAATACTATGTAACGCCTCATCGAGAAGGGGGAACCCTAGAAAAACCCTAATTAGGTCATGCATTGTAGTGTAATACATTCGAGTAATCAATAGAGAAAAAAGGAGCAAAAGCCTCCATTAGAGAGTGGACTAGCCGAGCTCCAGGGCCGGTGAACTACTATATTCCTACTGTTCAAATTTCCCTACCCCCTAAAAAACACTTTATTACTGTCATT
This sequence comes from Ilex paraguariensis, assembly GCA_963454935.2. Taxonomy (NCBI): domain Eukaryota; kingdom Viridiplantae; phylum Streptophyta; class Magnoliopsida; order Aquifoliales; family Aquifoliaceae; genus Ilex; species Ilex paraguariensis. The sequence continues at coordinate 675,366 of CAUOFW020000837.1, forward strand.
AAGAAGTGGGCAGCCTTGATTCACCTTTGGTCCCACTCATTCTGTCCGCCCACGTCAGTTTGGCACCATCAATTATTATTTGTGGGTCTGATATTTTGTATTGAATTATTCGTAGTGCTTCTGTTGAAAAGGTTTAGTCCTTTTTTGGCGGAGTTAAGTGCTTCACTCGATGCATTGAATCTTTTATTGTATTAATTGCATTGAATTTGTGCATTGATTTTCTCTGCTTCTCTCTCATCCTGCAATTTTGCTGCAGGTTCAATTTTTTTATTTTTTTTTATTTTTTTTATTTTTTATGTTTTGCTATAATTTTGATTTTGATGTTTATTAAAGAAGCTTCAATTTTGACCTAAATATGCAATTATTGATTGCATAACTGCATAGGTATGGAATTTCATTAGGAGATTCAAGATTTTGACACGAACTTGAAAAAGGTAATTTTTGATAGCAAATCAACTTATGTGCGACTACAAGTTGATTGGAATTTACCTTTAATATTCGATAAATATCCGGATGTTGATTGTTTAACCACTATAACAGATGAATTTTATTTCCCGATATATGATGAGTATTCGGAAGATGATTATCTTATCACTACCAAAGATGGTTGTGATGTCTTGATAGTGTTAGACTCCATGGAAGATAACACGGTTGTGAAAATGTTTATAGCATCAAGGCTGATGTTCATGCAGTTGATTATTTGGTAGATAAGTAGATGAGGTGCAAGCCATCCTGTAAGAATGGGATATTGATTCAAGAAGCAACGAGCTAAGTCAAATTATGTTGGGTCGATTATATCGATGATGATGGTGGGTACGTAGAGGTCGGTAAAAATTCAAAATTGTGTTTAGAAAAAATTCTCATTAGAAAATAATGATTCATTTTTGTTGAAATTTGTAGAAATCTACATGACTAAGAAAGTTTGGAGTCATTAGATTTTCCTACTTTACATAATAAAAGACCATGGGAGTGAAAAGTTGTGGATACATTCAAGACAATGTTCCATTTAGGTTGGTTCTACTATTCCTTTGCAATTTGTCAAAAATTAAGCTTTCGGAGTATTTAAAGGGTTAAAGTTTTAGGTTGGTCAAAAATTCAAATTCAAACAAAAATCAAGGTATCAAATCCTATTTCAATGGGCTGATCGGAATCCTAAATTCAAACATCGAAGCAAATTAAAGGATGAATTCTTTTCAACCTAAAGAGAAAGCTACAGAATAAAATAATAATGCAGAATAAAATGACAAGAATTTTAGTATTTTATTTGAATGTAGTCAATGTTATTCAATTAGAAAATTTTAAGAGATTTTATTTTATTTTTTTAATTTAATTAGAAAATTATTTTATTTTATTTTCTAATTTAATTAAAAAATTATTTTATTTGTCTTCTTAATTTATTTAGGATTCTAGTTCTCTAGGTGCGTTAGGGTTTCTACTACTCCTATTTAAAATCTCCTAACTCTTAGGATAAAACAGTTTTGGATGAATTAGAAAAATTGAGAAGGTTTGTTTTTTCCTTCCCTATTATTTTGGTGTTCATAGAAATCAATAGATTTATTGAAACCTTTAGAATTTGTATTCAATGGGCCTAAATTAGGAATCTAAGCCAATATTTATGTGCAAATTAGCTAGAGATGACAGTGGATGGGGAAAAACAAGTATTCGTTCAAATTTGTCTTGCTTGGACCGGAGAAGGACTATACATATTGGACGGTAGACATATACGGAGATATTCGTATAAACCCTTACGGGGATGGAAGTAGGGATGAACTGAAATTCATCTCGTCCCACCTCCACTTTTTATAATACATATATATAATATCACAAAGACACAAACTTTACTGACTTATTAATCTGTATAATAAACTACAATGCAATTCAAATTTTAAAAGATAAACAAAATGACTTTTACTTTCGCAGTTGAGATCTCTTTAAATTTACTTTAAAGTTAATCTGACATCTTGTGATACCCAAAAATCCGAGGGTCCGTTGATTACCCATCAACCCGCAGAATACCTGTGGATACCGAGTAATTCGATATCACGCCATTATGCTCAATTTATCGGGAATCATAATTTTGACGAAATTTGGGCAGAGTCTCATTTGTACGGGAAGCTCTATCCAAAACTCAACCTGTGTAATCATATAATAACAAGACCCATCCAAGGTCCAATATTCAACAATGACCATACCGGGTCCAATTATCCATATTTATATCAACACATGCAAGGTTAGTTTAATAATAGTCTATATAAGTTCTATTACAATTATTTGCATAAGATTACATGCCCAAAACATTATTTCCACAAATGTTTTACATTAACACAAAATAAAGTCACATTCGGCTTTTTTCAAACATGAGGGTCTAAAATGGAGCCATCCACCAGTGTATCTCTCCCACCTTAAATGTTTTGCCGTATAAGGTGAGCTAACGCCTAATAGAATAATCCCTACAGAGGCTACTCTCCACCTTAGGTGCATATGTGTTGTGTATAAGTAACAAACAACATTTAACAATCATTCCATACAAGAATATGCATTAAATGTGGAATGTAATCATGTCATGCCATGAAATGAGATGATACTCACTCATGCACTTAAACCCAAGTCATCACCAACTCCCACGACACAATGCAATGCCAAGGTATACTGAATCCGTCAATTGACGAAAAAAATCCACCAAATGATCGTTTGAAATAAAAGTTGTTTTATTATAAAACCAAATCATTGATGGGTGTTACTCATTGTATGAGTACTTTGTAAATCAAAATCTTGTGTCTTGTTGGACAACAGATTTTGGATTTTATACCGTCGGTTCCGTACACCATCCTACACTTTTTCAGAATTTCACCACAGGGGAGTGTATAACCAAGTTGCCCGGTCTTGCACCCGAGGGGGGAATCTACCCCTTCTTGCTATACCCGACACAAGTTTTTCTTTCATGCAACCATGCGACTCATTCAGATTTTCAACCCAACTTTTCGAGTCCACCTATCAATCATCAAGAATGGTGTTTGATTAACCATGCATACACACACCCACATTCATGACTCATGCCCATGAATGTGATGTCATGTTTCCGTGCATATGCAATGTGATGCACCATTGCACAACAACATAATGTTCAATATGCTATGAATGACATATGAATAATTTCCAACACATCCATGGTAAATTATATCCTAAGCATATAAATATCATATTTGTCACAATGTCAATATATATCAAAACATGCATATATCAACAAGTACATTTCAATCATAAATCATATCATAAACATATGATTTCACATTACCACATTATCCAAGCATGTTATAGCATAATCTCATTCAATTAACACACTATATTTCACAAAGGCATTTTATCAAACACCTTAAAGGCACTCAAGTCATATATTCACATAACCATTCCAAGTAACCACATAGCTCAAGAAATCATACTAAGTGATTTCTACAAACCATTTCAAGTAACCACATATTACAAGAAACAAAACCACTTCAAGATAGAATGTATATTCCATCCATTTCTCATATCCACCAAAACACCAACCTCATGCAAAGGCTATACGACCCCATATGCTTAAACCCCTCTCCTATGAACACCATAGGTTAGAAAGAACCAAAGTAGGAAAACCCTACCTCTTGAAGCGTAAATGAATACTAGAACCTCCAAGAACACCCCCAAAAGCTCAAGACTTTGATTTCTCTAAAATCTCGCCTTTTGATCTTCGGTGAAAATCTTCATTCTTGGTACCCACGCGTAGCCCTCGTCGCATAGAGCAACTTTAATTCTTGGCTCGAGCGATTCCGACCGACGGATCTTTGGGAAATCGAAGGAGAAGGCTTAAGATTTTTGGTTTTTCCCTCTTTGCTCTCTTTTCTCTCTTAATCTCTGATACAGCCGGTCACAGGGGAGAAAAAAACTGATATTTCAGATATTTTACCCCTATTTATAATTTTAAAGACTTGGCCCTCGTCGCGCCAAATGTCCTCCCTTGTTTGGGTCCGTTTTTCGCTCCGAAACGATTAAATTTCGTACTAGTTTAAACTCAAAGTATTTTATATGAAATTTATTTAAAATATTTTTTAAATTTCAAAATTTTTATAAAAATTTTATTTTTGGGAGTCACCGGACACCTGTTACTTCGAAAAACGTGAAAAACTCGACTATCTCGAAATTTGACGAAATTTATCTAGGTAACTAAATTTCGCGAGACGAATTCAATGGTGAGGTTCGTTTCATCATCCGAGATCTAGAAAAATACTAGTTTTTAACCCGCACTATAATTGCAAATTATCATTTTGCCTTTTTTTTTTTTTATAAAAAGTTCAAATTTTTTCGGGTTTCACATTCTTCCCCCCCTTAAAAAAAATTTCGTCCCCAAAATTCACATACACATGCACATACAGTCACATGCATATGCAACAGTTAAATAATGCTAAAAGACTACAAGAATGTACCTTCATCCTCGAATAAGAAAGGATAATTGGTACGGATGGTATCCTCGCGTTCCCATGTTGTCTCTTCTACTCCTTGGTGCTGCTATAGCACCTTCACTAGCCGCACGGTCTTACCTCATAAAACCTGTTCCCAGCTATCCATGATGCGCACCGGTTCCTCCTCGAGGGTTCATCAGCATCAACAACAAGCTCTCCCCAATCCACCACATGAGTTGGATCCGGGGTGTATTTTCGGAGCATAGAGACATGAAAAATCGCCTGGACACCCGATAGATTTGGCGGTAATGTCAACTGACAAGCCACTACACCCACCCTCTCGAGTACCTCGAAGGGCCCGATATACCTCGACGACAGCTTTTCCTGCTTACCAAACCTGACCACTCCTCTCCTAGGCATCACCTTCAAGAAGACATGATCTCCACCTCAAACTTCAAAGGTCGTCGCCGTCTATCGGCGTAGCACTTCTGTCGGCTCTGAGCCGTGAGAAGACGCTTCCGTATCAAGTCCACCTACTTAGAAGTGTCCCTGACCAAATTCGAACCCAGAGAGGATCTCTCCCCCACCTTCGTCCAACAAACCGGAGAATGGCATGACCTCCCATATAATGCCTCATAGGGTGCCATCTATATGCTCGCCTGATAACTGTTATTGTATGCGAACTCCACCAAGGGTAAGTGATCTTCCTAGCTACCCTTGAGATCTAGGACACATGCCCGTAGCATGTCCTCTAAAGTCTGGATAGTCCTCTCAGTTTGATCGTCCATCTGGAGATGAAAAGCAATGCTCATCATTAACTGTGTCTCCATGGCTCGCTGGAAACTCTCCTAAAAATGAGTCGTAAACCTGGGATCCCGGTCCGATACAATAGATACGGGCACTCCATGCAGCCGGACAATCTCTCGTATATATAACCCGCAGAATTCCTCTAGTGTGAAGGTCATCTGCACCGCTAAAAAGTGTGCCGACTTGGTAAGCCGGTCCACTACCCCCCATACCGCATCATGACCCCGTGATGTCCGTGGCAAGTGAGTCACAAAATCCATCGTGAAATATTTCCATTTCCATTCAACTACCTCCAAGGACTGGAGTAATCCCGCTGGTCTCTGGTGCTCAGCCTTAACCTGCTGACACGTGAGACATCGGCTAACAAAATTTTCAACATCTTTCTTCATCCCGCTCCAATAATATTGGCGACAAAGATCATGGTACATTTTCGTGCCACCTAGATGCACAACAAAACGGGAATAATGGAACTCTCTAAGAATCTCTTCTCTGAGCTCCACTGACTGGGGAACCACAATTCTTCCCCTAAATCGAAGACTACCATCTGAGTGAATGGCTCAGCCCTCGTCACCTGTACCTAATCGTACTCGGTCCTTGATGGATGATAGCTCTGTGTCCTGACTCTGGGACTCAATCGCCCTACTCAGTAGAGACGGCGTAGCCACCAAACTCTCCAAAGTACCCTGAGCCTGACCCATATAACATAGCCCGAACTGTCCCACAATCTCGAGCATCTGCCACTCTCGCGAAGCCACACTAGCCACAACTCCCCGTGACTTTCGACTGAGTGCATCAATCACCACATTTACGTTACCGGGATGGTAATGCAAAGTGAAATCATAATTTTCAAGGTACTCCATCCACCTGCGTTGCCTCATGTTGAGGTCCCGTTGTGTAAAAATGTACTTTAGATTCTTGTGGTCCAAAAACACTTCAAATTGCTCGCCATACAGATAGTGACGCCAGGCCTTCAAGGCAAAGACAATAGCCGCCAACTCCATGTCATGTGTGGGGTAATTCTGCTCATGATTCTTTAGCTGCCGAGAACCATAAACTACTACCCTCCTGAACTGCATCAAAACACATCTTAGCCCGTCCTTCGAGGCATCACAATAGACCGTGTACCTCTGTCCCCATTTTGGAACTATTAGAATAGGAACCGAAGTAAGCCTCCTCTTCAACTCCTAGAATGCATTCTCACAAGAATTATTTCACACAAACTTGACCTCTTTTCAGGTCAATTTTGTCATAGGCACAGCCAATCGGGAGAAATCTTCAATAAACCGTCGGTAGTACCCCGTCAATCCCAAGAAACTACGTATCTCGAAGACTGACTTCGGTCTTTCTCAATTCATAACTGCCTCAACCTTCTCCGGGTCCACAGATACACGCAAAGCCGACATTACATGCCCTAAAAACTTTACCTCCATAAGCCAAAATTCACACTTGCTGAACTTGGCGTACAACTGATGCTCTCTCAATGTCTGGAGAACAATCCTCAAGTGACCCTCATGCTCCTCCTCAGACTTGGAGTAGATCAAGATGTCATCAACAAAAACTACAACAAATTGATCTAAATAGGGTTGGAACACCCTGTGCATGAGGTCCATGAATGCCGCTGGAGCATTCGTCAATCCAAATGACATCACTGTGAACTCGAAATGCCCATACCACGTTCTGAATGTCGTCTTAGGGATATCTTCCTCCCTAACCCTCAACTGATGGTAATTGGTACGAAGATTTATCTTGGAATAGACTCGTGCCCCTCTCAGCTGATCAAACAAGTCATCAATCCTCGGCAAAGGGTACCTATTATTGATAGTAATCCTATTCAACTCCCGATAGTCTATGCACAATTGAAGGGTTTTATCCTTCTTCTTGGCAAACAACACCGGAGCGCCCCAAGGCGAAGTGCTTGATTTAATGAAGCCCTTGTCCAATAATTCTTGCAACTGGACCTTGAGTTCTTGCAACTCAGCCGGTGTCATCCTGTGTGGAGTCATAGAGATAGACAATGTACCAGGATGCAACTCAATGGTGAAGTCTACATCCCTATGTGGAGGTAATCCTGGTAGCTCATCCGAAAAACCATCCTCATACTCACATATAACCCGAGGAAGGCCCAACTCCTGTCTCGCCTCGTCCTCCAGGGTAAGGCTTGTAAGCCAACCTATCAACTGTCCATGCCATCTAGAGTCGTACACGGCCTAAGGTAAAACATCATNGGAAGGCCCAACTCCTGTCTCGCCTCGTCCTCCAGGGTAAGGCTTGTAAGCCAACCTATCAACTGTCCATGCCATCTAGAGTCATACATAACCTGAGGTAAAGCATCACATTTTTTCCCCTGGAACTTGTAACAAATACCCTCCGGTGTATAAGCAGTGACCCTCTTTCGATCACAATCAATGACTATCCGATGTGCCGCCAACCAATCCATACCAAGGATAACATCAAACTCGGACATGTTCATGACCCTAAGGTCCACGGTGAGTAGAATCCCCGAGATCTCTAATTCACAACCCCGACATATCTGATCAATTCTCACCCTAGTTCCTAGGGGAGAACTCGCATGCAATGACTATTCCAAGGTCTCAACCTCTAAGCCCAAGTCTTTCACACAAGATGCAACAATAAATGAATGCGATGCACCAAAATCAAATAATACCCTTGTCCATAAGCAAGAGAGTAGTAATATACCCTGTATCACCGACGGATCTGTCGGCTCAGTCTGAGGTATCATGGCGTAGAAACGCCCCTGGGTCCTCGAAGTACTGGCTTGTAAGCTTTGGCCTCGTCCTCGAACCATGTCTTGGCCCATCTGACCAGCTTGTAGTGTTCCCGCACGAGAAGTGGTAGAGCCTTATGCTGCACCCTAGAACTGGTATTGGTTGCCCTGACCCATAGTAGGATAGTGAGGAGCGTCTGTGGTTGCCCCACTGAAGTCTGAGACTGCGATGACCCATGACCCTGGGATCCCTACCTCTGAAGACAATCCCTCTTCATGTGACCCGGTTGGTGGCAATGATAGCAAGTCCTCTGGCCAGCCTGGTAGGAAGGCCTCTGATTTCTCCCACCTTGGGAGGATTGACCTTGGCCTTGGCCTTGATAACTGCGGCCCTGTCCCTGAAATTCTTGTGGAGTAGAAGTCCTCTGCTTTTTCCTCGAGATAGAAGAAGAGGATTGATCCTCATTCTTCTTATCTTTTGCACCAGACTCCCGGATGTTCCTTTCGTCATCCACCTCTCTCTCAATGGTCATAGCAATCTCGACCATCGAGTCTAAGTCTTGTAGAAGAAAACCCACAATTTTACTCTGGATGGACAACTTAAGATCATCCTCAAACTTCCTCACTTTGGCCATATCTGTGGCCACATAGTCATCAGCGAAACGGGCTAACTCTGTGAACTTAGCCACGTACTCCATCACCATCATTATCCCTTATCTCAAGTCTAAGAACTCCCAAGCTTTTGCATGTCGAACAACCGGTGGGAAGTACTTGCCCATAAAGAGCTCCCTGAATTCTGCCCATGTCATTACCTCTAAGTTCTTGGAGTCCTTGACCCAATCCCACCCCACTTGGGATTCTCCCTCTAGCTGAAAAGTAGCTAGCGTTATCTTTGTGGCATCGGAGGTAATCTCCATAGCCCTCAAGATCTTATCCACTTGTCGGAACCAATGGTCAGCCACCATAGGATCCGCCCCTCCCAGAAAGATCGGAGGATTGTGTGCCTTGAACTTCTGGAGGTGACTTGAACCTCCTTGACTCCCACTTGCACCTGTCTGTGCAATAGTAGCGGCCGTAGCACTAGCTTGTGCAATGGTAGTCGCCGCCGCACCAATAACCTCCATGAAGGCTTGTTGGTCAAACACCGGTGGTGGTAGTTGGTTGTTCCGTCCACCCCGACGTCCCATTCCTCTAGTTGTCATCTACACACACATAAGATAGCAATAGATCAATTAGTTAATATCCCAAGTTATGGATCAAATATTTAGTAGACATTTACTCATTGAACTATACCATTTTTTTTTCAAACTCCCAAGGTTATGTTTTCTAACCCCAGTGTATTCCCTTCCCTATACATTTCTATCATGCATATAATTCAAATAACAAGTAACACACAACATGTAATAAGTAGAACACATAACATGAAATGCATATGAAATGCAATGGTCTATACCCGTGCCCATCGAGCCCTAGGTTATTCATATGCCTATGCTCTGATACCAAGCTGTGACACCCCAAAATTCGAGGGTCCGTTGATTACCCATCAACCCGCGGAATACCCGTAAATACCGAGTAATTCGACATCACACCATTATGCTGCATTTACCGGGAACCATAATTTTGACAAAATTCGGGCAGAGTCTTCTTTGTACTGGAAGTTCTACCCAAAACTCAATCTGTGCAATCATATAATAACAAGACCCATCTGAGGTCCAATATTCAACAATGACCACACCGGGTCCAATTATAAGTAAACATTGGTCACACCGAGTCTAATTATCCATATTTATATCAACACATGCAATGTTACTTTAATAATAGTCTATATAAGTTCTATTACAATTATTTGTAAAAGATTACATGCCCAAAACATTATTTCCACAAATGTTTTACATTAACACAAAATAATGCCACATTCGGCTTTCTTCAAACATGAGGGTTCAAAGTGGAGCCATCCACCGGTGTATCTCTCCCACCTGAAATATTTTCCTGTATATGGTGAACCAACACCCAATAGAATAATCCTTACAGAGGCTACTCTCCACCTTAGGTGCATATGTGGTGTGTATAAGTAACAAACAACATTTAACAATCATTCCATACAAAAATATGCATTAAATGTGGAATGTAATCATGTCATGCCATGAAATGAGATGATATTCACTCATGCACTTAAACCCAAGTCATCACCGACTCCCACGACACAATGCAATGTCAAGGTATACTGAATCCATCAATTGACGAAAAAAAATCCACCGAATGATCGTTTGAAATAAAAATTGTTTTATTATAAAACCAAATCATTGATGGGTGTTACTCATTGTATGAGTACTTTGTAAATCAAAATCTTGTGTCTTGTTGGGCAACAGATTTTGGATTTTATACCGTCGGTTCCGTACACCATCCTACACTTTTTCAGAATTTCACCACAGGGGAGTGTATAACCAAGTCGTTCGGTCTTGCACCCGAGAAGAGAATCTACCCCTTCTTGCTATACCCGACACAAGTTTTTCTTTCATGCAACCATGTGACTCATTCGGATTTTCAACCCAACTTTTCGAGTCCACCCATCAATCATCAAGAATGGTGTTTGATTAACCATGCATGCACACACCCACACTCATGACTCATGTCCATGAATGTGATGTCATGTTTCCGTGCATATGCAATGTGATGCACCATTGCACAACAACATAATGTTCAATATGCTATGAATGACATATGAATAATTTCCAACACATCCATGGTAAATTATATCCTAAGCATATAAATACCATATTTGTCACAATGTCAATATATATCAAAACATGCATATATCAACAAGTACATTTCAATCATAAATCATATCATAAGCATATGATTTCACATTACCACATTATCCAAGCATGTTATAGCATAATCTCATACAATTAACACACTTTATTTTACAAAGGCATTTTATCAAACACCTTAAAGGCACTCAAGTCATATATTCACATAACCATTCCAAGTAACCATATAGCTCAAGAAATCATACTAAGTGATTTCTACAAACCATTTCAAGTAACCACATATTACAAAAAATAAAACCACTTCAAGATAGAATGTATATTCCATCCATTTCTCATATCCACCAAAACACCAACCTCATGCAAAGGCTATACGACCCCACATGCTTAAACCCCTCTCCTATGAACACCATAGGTTAGAAAGAACCAAAGTAGGAAAACCCTACCTCTTGAAGCGTAAATGAATACTAGAACCTCCAAGAATACCCCCAAAAGCTCAAGACTTTGATTTCTCTAAAATTTCGCCTTTTGATCTTCGGTGAAAATCTTCGTTCTTGGTACCCACGCGTAGCCCTCGTCGCGTAAAGTAAATTTAATTCTTGGCTCGAGAGATTCCGACCGACGGATCTTCGGGAAATCGAAAGAGAAAGATTAAGATTTTTGGTTTTTCTCTCTTTGCTCTCTTTTCTCTCTTTTCTCTCTTTTCTCTCTTAATCTCTGATACAGCCGGCCATAGGGGAGGAAAAATCTGATATTTCAGATATTTTATCCCTATTTATTGTTTTAAAGACTTGACCCTCGTCACGCCAAGTGTTGTCTTTTGTTCGAGTCCGTTTTTCACTCCGAAACGATTAAATTTCGTACCAGTTTAAGCTCAAAATATTTTATATAAACTTTATTTAAAATATTTTTCAAATTTTAAATTTTTTATAAAAATTTCGTTTTTGGGGGTTACCGGACACTCGTCACCTCGAAAAACGTGAAAAAATCTAACTATCTAGAAATTCGACGAAATTTGTCTGCGTAACTAGATTTCGCGAGACGAATCCAACAGTGAGGTCCGTTTCATCATCTGAGGTCTAGAAAAATACCAATTTTTAACCCGCACTATAACGGCAAATTACCATTTTGCTTTTTTTTTTTTATTATAAAAAGTTCAAATTTTCTCGGGTTTCACACATCTAATATTAACACTTCAAATTTAATAAGAAAAATAGGCTTCTAAGGGTGTGTTTGTAGGGACTTTTTAAAAGTATTTTTAGAACTTATAACTTTTCATAAGTATTTTAAAAAAAAATTAGTGTTTGACACTGCCCCGCCATCACCACCGCCCCACCACCATCACCATTACCACCACCACCACCACCCCACCACTACCACCACCCCAACCACCCCACTCCCATTGCCCCCACCACCATCATCACCATAATCACCACCGCTGCTGCCATCCTCCCATCACCCCCACCCCACTACCATCACTATTGCCACCATAATCTTCGCCACCCAACCATCACCTCTGCATAATAACCACCACCGCCGTCGCCACCCAACTACCACCTTTGCCACCACAACCACCACCATCACTATCGTCATCGCCACCATCACTGCCGCCACCCCCAACACAACTACAACACTCACCGACCCACCACCATCATCATCCCCCCCACAGCCACACCACCCCGGCACCAGCTCTACCACAACCGCCCCACCATCACCATCGTCACCGTCACCACCACTATCGCCACCCCCACCACCACCACAACCACCACCTTACCACCATCGCCACTATCCCACCATCACCCCTACCACCACAGCCCTACCACCACCCCCATAACCATCACCGCTGCCACTCCACCACCACCTCCACTGCCGCCACTCCACCAGCCCTACCATTGTCGCCACCCCACCTCCACCCACACCTCAACCCCCGCTGCCCTACTACCACTCCCACCACCATCGCCACCCACCATAGATTGCTACCGTCGTTGTTCATTGCCACCATCCACCACTATTGTCATCTTATTTTTATATTTATTATCACTATTACCATCATCTTACTACCACTATCACCCCCCGTCAACAGCCACAACCACCATTGTTGCCCACCGTTACCCACTACAATAACCCATCGTCTCCCATCGTCGCCCACCATCATCGTTAGCCACTATAACCCACCCCCACTACACCTAGTACCACCAACCATTTTCATCTGTCATCGCCCACCATTGCTACCATCCACTGTCACCCACCCCCAGCATACTCACCACCACCGCCATTCGCCCCCCACTCATCACACTGTCACCTAGAAATACCCATTGTCGCCCACCACCACCATCGTTATAGCCCACCACCATAACCCACCACTGCCACCACTACCGTCGTTGCCCCTCCATCACCACCTTCACCGCCCACCACCATAATCCACCACTGTCACCACCATTGTCCTCGCCCCAGCACCACCACTGCCAACCATCATCATTGTCATCCACCACTACCATCACCATTACCACCTACAGCTGCCACCACTGTCACGGTCGTCGACACCCACCACAACCATCACCGTCTCTCACCACCACCACTACTGCCCACCGTCACTGTCACCATTCATCTCCACTACAACCGGTGTTTAAATTACTTTCTTTTTACTCTATGTTTGTGATTTAATTTTGGTGTAAATACAAATATGTTTATTGTTAATAATTTTTTTTATTATTCCGTACCTTCATGTACGGGTAATAACTAGTACATATATATAATATCACAAACCCCACCAATCCACACACTCTTTTCTTTACCAAAAAAAAAATCTTTACTTTTTTTTTCTTTAAATCATAGAAATTAATTGTTATGGACGGGGACAAGGATTAAAATTTTTCTCGCTAACGGGAGTGAATTGGGGGTGAATGAATATTTTTTAAGCGGGTACGGTGATGGAGATTAGCAGCCCCTGCCCTAATCCACTGTCATCCCTAAAATTAACAGTTTAGTTTTGTTATTTTGTTTCGTTCATTATACCTTTATTTCTACTTACTTCAAAGAGGAATTCAAACATAGAAGAAGATCAAACCTTCAGTCCTTTGAAACCCCTGACCTGTTTTTCAATGCCACTAGATTGATCTGTTTTACAGACAAATTTTTCACATAGATGCTTCTTTCACACTCAGCGATTCCACCAACAATATCTTCGTATTCAAAATCTATTACAACCTCCTCTTCCTCGATTAACGAACTAAAAGTTGGCCAATCACACTATCTTCCATATTTCCAGAATTGAAGAAGGCTGACGTAAAGAGAAGCAACAATTTGTTAACAAGACAATACAATATATATAAATTGAGAGAATGGACAACGAAAATCAATGATGAAAAGTTTGGAATTTCAAATTTGATAAATTTCTTTTTTGTTTTTTTTAAAGCCAAAAATAAATCATTTAGATGCTGGCATGTATTGTAGGAGAAAAATAAGCATTTTTTTTCCCTTCGTTTACTAGTATTGTACGAAGTGTTGTTGAATTAAATAGTTGTTTTAGTACCATGAAAGGTAACATGAACACGATAAAAGTTGAATTAAGTGATAAGAATTTAACACGACACAATACAACATAGCACGATGGATTGACACTGTTACATAATGGAAAATTTAGATTTAGACATATGTTGGTAAATAATATTGCTAGCCTCATTTTCATATTTCTTTCTCTATTCGTATAATGGTTGTAACATCGCCAGATTTTATTTGGAAGTAGTCTCCCATACCAAGATGTGCCTCGAGAAGCCACACAAAAGTGAGAAGCTCTCCTCCAA
>CAUOFW020000837.1:697404-740850 GCA_963454935.2 Ilex paraguariensis
GAGATCGACAAAGAGACGCCTAAAAGTCATAAATAAATAATGAGCATTCTTCAATGTTTGTACCTCAGGATTCTCAGGCTTGGTGTAATTATCTACTGCTGTTGTGGATGATTCTAGGTGTTCCGATTGCCTGTGTGCTAGAATTCCTGTGTTGATTGTGAATGAGTATGTCTCCACAATGTCCACGTAGCTCGGCCCGGCGTTTCCATCATTCATCATAGATTTTCTAAGGCCATCCATGCTTGCACGATACAGTGCCCAGATTCTCTCTGCGTAGTTCAGAAATCCCGCTGTGGAAATACAGACAATAACCAAAAATATGAAAAGACTAAAGCTTGTCCTCCATAATGCCCTGAAAAGGATATAAACCACAAATCCTAGTTGAATGACCAGAGTGAGAACTTGGCGTAACCACAGCTGGTTGTCGTCCAGCGAAAAGGCGGTGATGGTGTCTGGGCCGCCCAAGTGGAGGAGGTGGTTGTCCAGAAGGATACTAATTCGCGGTTGTGGGGGAGAAAAGGGTCTGTTATACTTCTTGAGACGATGCTGATAGCATATGTGGCCACCTTGTCTGCAACAGTGTATAAAATCCAAAGAAAAACAGTAACTGAATTTGATGAATTACGTTTTCTGATGTTTCCCGGGAGAATTTGATAGACTTGTATGAGAAGACTCTCGAGAAAAGAGCCTCTCAGTTGCCACTCGCTCAAGAACCTCTTGATTGAGACCATGATAGCTGGTGAGAATGGCGGTGCGAGTTTAGAAAGGTCGCAGGCAGAGGTTGTTGAAGAGGAGTACGAACAAAGAGGAGCGTAAGGCTGAGAACTGAGAAGACAGGCAAGGATGCGGATCAATTTTAGGAGACCAAACCTGAATTAAAATTTAGAAAAGCAGTCTTAATAAATACTGAAATCTACTGTAAATTTAATGATAGTGAGTGATTAAGTTAATAAATTAAATTTATAAATTACATGTAATTAGCATTACCCTTAAAAATATAAGACAAACCAGAAAAGAAAGAGAAGAATGCATGTAGAAAAAGAAAAATGTTATTTGAACCTAAAAGTTTGACATAATTTACTAACCTAATGACGTAGTTTCATTAAAATTATTGGATAAACACTAAATTTTAATGTTTGATGGAGCTCACAGTTAATCCAAAGGTCTTAGTGAATTAGGTTAATAAATTAAGTTCCAATAACATTACTCATAGAAAAACTAAAAAAATAATTTTCATTTTTGAATGAGTAGAGACAGGCCCCACCTCTAACAAAAATTAGAGAAATTTGGAGGTTGATCTCCTTTTGCGGAGTTATTTAGAAATAAGTCTATCAAGAAAACTTATTTAATATTAAGTCTATTTTGATTTTTATTGTCCAAAATACCTTTGTAGTTATGTTTAATTAAAATAAATTTGAAAACTAATTAGAAGTTTGATTAACATTAAAATCTCTCTCTTATATCTATATATAGAATAGAATTATATATATATATATATATACACACACATATACATATAATATTAGTAAGATTTAAACACAAAAAGTAGTAACATTTAAACATAAAAAAATAATAATATTTAAAAATAAAAAAATAATAACATTGAGTATTAATATTTGAAAAAATAACAATAGTAACATGCTCAACAAAAATAGTAATATAAACAATAATATGTACAATAAAAATAGTAAAATAAATAGTAATATGGTAAAAAAAATTATATATATATATATAGAGAGAGAGAGAGAAAAAAGAGAGAGAGAGAGAGAGAAAAAAGATGATTATGGTGGAAATGGTGTGTTTGTTCCACTAAAGAGTCTTCTCAAATAAAGTTATGAAGGTCATCAAGGATTTGGTGAGTGATGCCAACTTTGACTGCTCAGCTACTTGATTTTCGGCAGGCCATGGACTCATGCCATGTGGCACTGGTGACTCTATTGCTCAGATTGAAAGGATTTGAACATTACCGCTATGATCGTAACATTTTGATTGGGGGTGAATTTGAATAATATGATTGCTGGCCAATGGCACGAGGAAGAAGATTCCTTCTAGGTTTTCTATTGACAAGAACAAGAAAATGGACTCTAGAATTTAAATTTTAAATTTTATAAAAAACCTTATAAGCTTGAAATAAAGGTAAAATTAAAGAGTAAAGAATCTGAGCATTTCCTAATTAGGAAACAAAATTAACCTTTAATACTACTGATATTTTGAAGTTTTTAAAAAATTGTGGTCTTAATTATTTATTAGTAAGATAAAAAAATAGACTTATAACTAAATAAATTTTCTTGACGGACTCAAATAATTATAAATCTCTTAAGAAGGACTCAACTCTAATTTTCACTAAAAATTAATATGTTATTTGGACATAATTTACAAATATAATTTAAAAAATTAATAAATTATAACTATTTAATTAATAATAGACTTCAGTTAATACTAATTATGTCCTCTTTTTTCTGTCTGGTGGTACTTAGTTTTACTTTTAGCTTACTTTATAGTTATAATCCCAAAAAAATTATAACTCAATTCAAAAAATTTGAAACACAACCTCAAAAATTGCAACATACCCAAAAGCTTTGGTGAAACTCAATTCATAAAAGTTATAACCCACACCAAAAAAATTGTGATCCCACCGTTGAAGTTGTAACCCCATTATTACAGATGTAATCAATCCTAAAAATTTGAACTCCACTAAAAAAATTGGAATCCCTTCCAAAAGGTTGGATCACAATCCCAAAAATTAAAACATATACCAAAAGGTTGAAACCCAATCCCAAAAAATTGTAACATACGAAACACAACCCCAAAAATTATAACATACCTCAAAAGGTTGAAACTTAATTCAGAAAAGTTGTAACCCAACCTATAAAATAGTTGGAACGCCAACGTTACTCACCCTGTAACCATAAAACATACCACATAATTTAATGAATTAAATATTAATCTGGTGTTAATTTAATAAATGAATATTTATTGGATGAATTTAATGTTAAATAGTTGATTTTGAATGTTAATTTGATGAATTTTATTAGATGAAATTGAATGCTAATTTGTTGAATTGAATGTTCATTTGATGTTGATTTAATGAATTAAATGTTTATNGCTAATTTGTTGAATTGATTGTTCATTTGATGTTGATTTAATGAATTAAATGTTTATTGGATAAAATTGTATATTACTTTGGTGTTGATTTTATAAAATAAATTTTTATTGGATAATTTTGGATGTTAATTTAATGAATTGAGTGCTAATTTAATGAATTGAATATTAGTTTAGTGTTAATTTGATGAATTGAATGTTGATTTGCTGAATTGAATGTTAATTAGGTCAAATTAATGTTAATTAGTGTAAATTTGATGAATTAAATATTAATTAGATGAAGTTACATGTTACTTTGATTTTAATTTAATAAATTAAATATGATGATTTTTAATTTTAATTAGATTAATTGAATGTTAATTGAATAAATTTGAATATAAATTGGATGAATTGAATGTTAATTTGATAAATTGAACATTAATTAGATGAGATTGAATGTTAAGTTGATGAATTAAATATTTATTAGTTGAATTTGAATGTTAATTTGATGAATTAAATATTTATTAGATGAAATTGAATGTTAATTTGAAGAGCTGAATGTTAATTTGGTGTAAATTTGATGTTAAATATTAATTGAATTATCGGTTTGGTTTTGATTTGATAAATTGAATATTTATTAGATGATTTTGGATATTAAATGTTTATCCGAAACTATTTAAAGACAAAATTAAATATTTTAGGGATTAAATTAAAAATTAATATTATAAGGACCAAACTAATAAATGTGATAACTTTACGGATTAAAGTGTAATTCTTCATTTGCTAAATTACACCGAATCGTCACTTCTTAGGTTCGGTCGTAATACGAAAAAAATGTTAATTATATTTTCATCTTTAAAGTTATATATATTTATCAGTTAGTTCTTAAAGTATTAATTTATCAATTTTATCTGTAAAATATTTAATTTTGTGTTTAAATAGTCTCATACGACCTTTAAAATCCAAAATCATCCAATAAAGATTCAATTTATCACATCACAATCAAAATAACATGCAATTTAATTTAATTAATATTATATTCATCAAATATATACCAAATTAATATTCAATTCTTCAAATCAATATTCAATTTCATCTAATAGACATTTAATTCATCAAATTAACATTCAAATTCAACTAATAAACATTTAATTCAACAACTTAACATTCAATCTCATCTAATTAATATTCAATTCATCAAATTAATATCAAATTAAGATTCAATTCTTCCAATTTATATTCAAATTCATTCAATTAACACTTAATTCATCAACTAGAATGACTTATATATATATATATATATATATATATATATCAAATCACATAAATTGATATTTAATATTTATTTCAAAATATTAAAATTTTATTATACAATATCATTATTTCGATTCGAGCTCTATATTACGATATAGTTTGGTAGTCATTAAAGTAGTATAATTAGAATAACTCATAGATATCGAATTACATAATTGCTTTTAATATTTGTTATATTGTGACATTAAAATAATTGTTTGTGCAACGTTATTGTTTTGATTTAGTGCTTATATTATGATATAGTGGCCTAACTAAAATGACTAATAAGTATTAAATCATATAATTGATATTTAATATCCATTTCAAAAGTATTAAAATAATGACTTGCAAATTGTAGTTTCTGAATCATTTGGAATCGGTCCAAAGATGCACAACTTTTTAAGTAATTAATTAATTGGAATAGAATAATTGATGTATATTCTTAATGTGTATGGAATCGGATACCCAAAGGTAACGGACTTACCTAATTATAGATATATTATTAATAAGTCTTATTAGGAGATTGGGAATCACCATAATGTTTAAACTATTAGTATATCGTGATTGCTACCCAAAAGAGAATTACAGTAGTACTACTTATTACTTATTAGAATATGTATTTAATTCTACCTCATAATAGAATTTATTGATGACTCAAAGCATTAATATAGTGAACATTTACCTTATTGCCAATTCATTTGTTTTTACATTCGCATGCTTGATCTTGGTCCTGTTCGATACTTAATGGAATAAATTATTCAGATTGGTAAGGACGAATTTAGTTTCATTAATGTGTTTGAATATTTATTTGACACTTCAAAATGAAAAAAAAAATAAAATTTGACTGCTATTATTGAATCAAATAGTTCTAAAGAAAAGGTTTTCCACAAATCCTATAAGAGATTGAACATATTAGATATTATGTGAATGATAATTAAAAATAACATTAAGTTATTATGTTCTCAAATGGATAAGTGTTGATGGTGTATTTCAACGTGATGCAATTTTGTGATGACGAGTAAATGAAAGAAATAATATTGGAATTATTGGGATCTGAGCTACTAGATTCGAGAGAATGAAACTGAGAATTGTTGGGGAGTTGGAGAATTAACACAATAAAAATATAATGGTTCACCAGTTCGAAAGCTCGGCTAATCCACTCTTCAATAGAGATTCTTGCTCCTTCCTTCACTATTTACTATACCAAAAGGTTTACAGAATGTGAGATGTGATATTAGGGTTCTACCTCTCTGTGGGGGGCGCTACATAGTATTTATAGGGTTATCATTTAATCTATGGGATCTGATCCTTGATCCTCACTATCTATTCGAGAAATTCTCCTTGATCTTAGGAGAGTATCTTGGTTAGTTGAGGATTTTGTGCCTTGAGTGTTACTTCAAACCGCCTATCAAGTTCTTTGTAGTATCCAATTGTTTCCTCATTGCTTCAACTTATTATCTCGCTTGAGGGGAGCTCTAGCTCTGACTTTCTGAGCTTAGCATACCTGACCTCCATGTTTGACCTCCGTTCCCGAGCTCCTGCTCGGGAATCATTCTGAGTATCATCAATTGCCCCCCAGCTCTTGGCCGATTTGGCTTGGGTAAGGGCTGAACTTAGGATGTAACAATAATGGCTTCCCAATCACTGACTTCAAAATTTACGGGGGAATATATATTTATTATTATTATTATTATTATTATTATTATTATTATTATTTATTTTTAAAGTGGTTGTCAGTAATCATTTCTTTTCTCGTTCCTTGCGCACGTTGCCCGTTTCGAGGCCCACGGTACCGTTAACTTTAAATACTCCTGGATCACCGATTTGCTCCTCACTTTACAGATCCTTTTCAGCTTGCTTATCCTTTCATGACTTCATCTTCCCCATTATGTCGCTGGTTTTAGGGTTTTCTCTGAGGGACGGTTTCCCCAATTTTGACTTGGAGGCTTAGCGTGATTTGGTTTCAAATCCCCTTCTCGAGCTTTAATTCATCACCAATTCGTGGTTAGGTACGTTTTTCCTTTCTTTCCTCGCTCCTTGCCCTGGATCCCTCAAGTCTGAGGTGGTTTTGGCATTTTTGGACCTTTCGATTCTGCTACTCTAGGAGCCGAAGTATTCCCCTATCTCTTCTTCCTCTCTTCTTGGACACTTACTCCACAGTTAGGATTTTCGCCATTGATTTTCGGTGTCTTGCTCCTTGGGCTCTCAAAGAGTGTTTCTCGGAGGTCCCCCCTCTTTATAGGTCTTCTAAGCTTCCTTATTCTTGTCCAGCTATGTCTGCTTCCTCTAAAGCCACAGGATCGTCCGTTTCGCAAATGAAAGATAGGTCTGTTGAGGAAGATTCTGACCTGGGGGATGTGGGGTTAGAGATAGATGATTTTCCCGAAGTGGATTCTGTCAATGTCGAGAGAAGCACTGAGGAGCCTCCTTCTGCCTTGAAAACTCTCAGTAAAGGCAAAACCAAAGTAAGTGGCGTGGGAATTTCAGGCAGTGCTGAGGGGTGGTGTTGTTGCCCCTAGGGCCTCCGAGCTCGTGGGGTGTAGTGACATCGTTCCTTCTTACATGAAGGTGCTGGCTATCTGCTTTGGGTTTCCTCAGGGCCCCCAGTTCTACAGTCTGGATATGTTTACCTTATACGATTCCTTTATCCCTAAAAAAGTGTGCTTCTTCCTGGCTGCTTTTGAGAACGACCTTCGCTTTCCCCTGAATCCCTTCATCAAAAATGTTTTACAATATTTCAATGTCTGCCCTGCCCAGCTTTCTCCTAACTTTTGGGGGGTGCTAGTTGGTCTTCTTGTCTTCTTTAAAAAACATGATCTGAGTGTCCCCACCCTGTCTTTGCTCATGAAATTCTTCAATGTCAAATATGTTCCCACTGATGACTTTTTGTACATCTCTAAACAAGTGAAAACCAAGGTTTTTATCTCTGATCTCCCGAGCTTGCATAAACGTTGGAAAAAATAATTCTTTTTCGTGTGGGGGAGGGAATGGGAGTTCAATCCTGCCGACGTGACAGACACTCTTCCCGTCCCTCGGGGGTGGTCTGCCCCTAACAACTTGGGTGAGCTTTTTTTTTTATGCAAGTTGGAATAAGTTCTAGCTTTCCCTTAGGCTGACCTTGTTTAGCTGGTTTCATTTCTCAGGCATCCGGCCAGACCTCAGTGCCGCAGACGAACAGGTCCTAAGGAACTTGGCGAATTGCAAATCGGAGAGATATTCAGAGCTAATCCGACCTCAAGTCCTTGTGAGGCTTGGGTTTAGTCCTCCTGAAGTGAGGGTAGAAAATCCATCTCCTCTTTCTACCATCAATGCTGAGGAACTTCCTTAATGGAGCCTACTGCGAAGGATCGCTCTGATAAATTATCTATGATGAGGAAGACTCGGGCTAAAAGTAAACGTAAGGTTGAGGTCAGCCCAGGGGGTGATCCAATTTTCGAAATCAAAGCTCCGAGACTGGAATTGTCCTCTGTAACTCAAATGGGGCCCCAATTCTCTTTTGGATTTTCGGAGGTTGCAAAGAGCTCATTTCCTCAGAAAACGGGACTGCCCTCCTCTAGTAACGTCCCTGACCTAAGCTTGGTCTCCACCCCTCCCCCTTCAGGTGAGGTCGAGAAACCTTTAGAGACGGTTTCTCACCTCTTGCCTAGATCCATCCCTTCTTGCCCAACTGTGGGGTCCTCCTCAAAACGCTCCTGGGATATGTAAGCATGAAAAAGGGGGAATGCAGAAGCAAGTTCAAGTTCTTTGATTGATAATGTGCAAAGAGCTACAAAGGCCATTGCTTCCATTCTCCCCGAATTTGACATCCAGCGAGCTTCCACCATGCCTCTTGGGAGCTCTATATCTACCGCTCTTTTCCCTGCTACCTCCGTAAGTTTTATGTTTTATGTGCGTACATGTTTTGTTCATTTTGCTCCTTCTCATTTGACCTTTTCTCACTTTTAGATTGCTCTCCATGTCAGTGGGTTGCTGAAGAGGATCCAAGTCATGAAAGGTTCAGTTAAAACTTCCAAGGCTTTTGAACTCAAGTTTACCGAACTGTCCTTTAAGAACAGTGACCTCAAGGCCTAGGTGTAGGACTTGCAGGAGCAGGTGGAGAAGCAGACCTCCTTAAATAGGAGTCTGGAAGATGTGAGGGAGAAGATTGCACGCGAGGGAAAGAACTGCAAAGGGGAATTAAGAAAACAAAGGAAGAGCTTAGGAAAACCTCAAGGGAAATTAAGCAAAAAATAAATGATTGACTCAGAGCCAGCCGGGAGTCTCTCGAAGCTTTAAGTTCCTTTCAAACTATGAAGAGAGAATATTGCCAAACTGGTTGATGATGTCACAATTCAGTGGGCCTTTGGGTGGCTTGCTTTTCAAGACAGGGCTGAAGAGATCTACCCTGAACTGGATTTCAATTTTGATCTCCCCCGCTGAGGATAAGGCAACCGACTCTGAGCTCAACAATGTTCCCCCTCCTGCTCCTGAGGTTGCTTCCTTCTCAATCGACCTTGTCTTTGAGGCACTGGCCTTGAGCTCATCTCCAGCAGAGGTCGAGATTCCTGGCTTAACAACTCCTGAGATTCCTCTTTCTCTACCTGCTCCAGGACCTACAATGATATCAACTACCGAGGTTCCATCCCCTTCTCCGGCGGAGGTTTCAGATTTTCCAGCTATTTTTTCTGCCGAGCTCCAAGGCTCCCAATCTTCTCACATTGCCGAAACTTCAACTTCTGAACTACAGAACCCTTCCTCAAATCCACCTTTAGAGACTTAGGATTTTATTTTGAAATATGATCAAAAATTTGTAATATTGAGCTCATTTTAAAAATGTAACTTCTCTGGTTTTGAGTTGTACAGTTGACTCTCAGTTTTTTGAACTACAGTTACAGTACAACTGATTTATCTTTAGCTGTGCTCTAGCTGTGTGTTTTTACTGTGCTCTAGCTGTGCGTTTTTACTTTAGTCTTCCCTTGTCCCCCTAGCTTTAAGAAGTGCTGAGCTCTTCTTGAAGCAAAAATGCTTTGGGAGTTTCATACTTGAGCTTATTGGATGAGAGAAAGTGGTAAATCTCATCACCAGCTGCTCCTTGTTTAGGTTGTGGTGAATTGAGAGGCATGGAGCTTAAAACGACCTTATTCTTGAAGGCTTGGGGGGTGTCTAGCACAACTTTATCTTTAATGGGAATAAGACTGTCGAGTTCAATTTTGGACTTGGGAACTGTCTGAGTTTTTTAGGATGTTGGACTTGTAGACCTCATAGTTCTGTAACTTCTTCTAAAAGAGTTTTTCTTTTTAAACTCCCCACCGTTGGTGGCTGAGCTCGTTGTGATGAACTTAGGAGTTCATCGAGAGCTACTGAGCTCATTTTTATGAACTTAAGGGTTCATCGTAAGCTTCTAAGCTCATTCCTATGAACTTAGGAGTTCATCGTGAGCTATTGAGCTCGTTTTCATGAACTTAAGGGTTCATCATGAGCTTCTGAGCTCGTTTCCATGAACTTAGGAGTTCATCGTGAACTATTGAACTCATTTTTATGAACTTGAGAGTTCATCGAGAGCTTCTGAGCTCATTCCTATGAACTTAGGAGTTCATCGTGAGTTATTGAACTCATTTTAATGAACTTAAGAGTTCATTGTGAGCTTCTGAGCTCATTCCTATGAACTTAGGAGTTCATCGTGAGCTATTGAACTCGTTTTTATGAACTTAAGGATTCATTGTGAGCTTCTGAGCTCATTCCTATGAAATTAGGAGTTCATTGTGAGCTACTGAGCTCATTCTCATGAACTTAAGAGTTCATCGTGAGCTATTGAGCTCGTTTTCATGAACTTAGGAGTTCATCGTGAGCTATTGAACTCATTTTTATGAACTTAAGAGTTCATTGTGAGCTTCTGAGCTCATTTCCACGAACTTAGGAGTTCATCGTGAGCTATTAAACTCATTTTTATGAACTTAAGAGTTCATCGTGAGCTTCTGAGCTCGTTTCCACGAACTTAGGAGTTCATCGTGAGCTATTGAACTCATTTTTATGAACTTGAGAGTTCATCGTGAGCTTCTGAGCTCGTTCCTATGAACTTAGAAGTTCATCATGAGCTATTGAACTCGTTTTTATGAACTTAAGAGTTCATCGTGAGCTTCTGAGCTCATTCCTATGAACTTAGGAGTTCATCGTGAGCTGTTGAGCTCGTTTTCAGGAACTTAAGGGTTCATCATGAGCTTCTGAGCTCGTTTCCATGAACTTAGGAGTTCATCGTGAACTATTGAACTCATTTTTATGAACTTGAGAGTTCATCGAGAGCTTCTGAGCTCATTCCTATGAACTTAGGAGTTCATCGTGAGTTATTGAACTCGTTTTCATGAACTTAAGGATTCATTGTGAGCTTCTGAGCTCATTCCTATGAAATTAGGAGTTCATTGTGAGCTACTGAGCTCATTCTCATGAACTTAAGAGTTCATCGTGAGCTATTGAGCTCGTTTTCATGAACTTAGGAGTTCATCGTGAGCTATTGAACTCGTTTTTATGAACTTAAGAGTTCATCGTGAGCTACTGAGCTTGTTCTCATGAACTTAGGAGTTCATCGTGAGCTATTGAGCTCGTTTTTAGGCAATTTCACAGGGAGAAAATAAAGACATGCAATTTTATTGAGAACAATCAGATTACAGAAGAAGCTTACGAAAAAAATCTCTTAAGATGCTCCGTATTCCAAGAATGAGGTAGGAGTTTCCCTTCCTCGGTTCGCAACTCGTAATTTCCCGGCCTTATCATCTTTGAGATGATGTACGGACCTTTCCAATTTGCCCCCAGCTTCCCGTGAGTCGGGTCCTTCCTTGCCAACAGAAGTTTTCTGAGCACTAGATCGCCCACCTTGAAACTCTTTCGTCTGACCTTCCTGTCATAGTACCTGGCTGTCCTCCTCTGATAACTTTTAATAGGATGCAAAGCTGCATCCCTCTTTTCCTCTATGAGATCCAAACTTAGTAGAAGGGACTCATCATTGTCCCATTCATTGGCAAACTCAGTTCGGGGGGATGGAAGTCCAATCTCGACTGGTGCCACTGCTTCGGTTCCAAAGGCCAAAGCAAACGGTGTTTCCTGAGTCGCTGTCCTGGCAGTTGTTCAGCCTATAGTACTTCTAGGAGGTGTTCCACCCATTTACCTTTTAGACTTTCAAATTTAGTTTTCAAGGCTGCTTTTTATGGTTCTGATGGTGACCTCTGCCTGCCCATTGGATTGAGGATGGGCTGGAGCTGAAAAATAATTCTTAATCCTTAGCTCAGCGTAGAAGTTTTTGAACTTTGAGTTGTCGAATTGTTTCCCATTATCGGAGACGATCGTCCTGGGAATACCAAACCTGCAGATTATTGACTTCCATGTGAAGTTCTGGACTTTCTACTTCGTAATCATGGTCAAAGGCTCTACCTCTGCCCATTTGGTGAAGTAGTCTACTCCTACTATGACAAACTTACACTGTCCCACTCCTGTAGGAAGGGGCCCAAGTATGTCTAATCCCCATTGCTGAAAAGGCCATAGACTTATTACTAAAGTTAAGAGCTCTGGAGGGCAATGAGGGATATTAGCATGCAATTGACAGACCTTGCATCTTTTGACCAAGTTAGTGACATCCGTGAGCATGGTGGACCAGTAATACCCCTGTCGTAGCGTCTTTTTTGCAAGAGCCTGAGCTCCGATGTGGTTGCCACAGACCCCCTCATGAATCTCCCTAAGTATGTAATTGACGTCTTTGGCTCCCACACATTTAAGAGGTGTTGAGAAACCTTGCTTATATAAACTTCCCTGCAAAATAGAAAACCTAGTTGATCTGGATCTTAACTTTGCAGCCTCTTTGGAATCTTCTGGCAAGGCTCCATCCTTGAGATATCCAATGATGGAGTCCATCCAGCTCGATGAGGTGTGCACAGGCAGCACCTCTTTATCTTCTCTGCATATAGATGGTTCATCTAGGTGCTCCACCGGAATTAATCTGTCCAAACTTTCTTGAGAAGTTATCGCCAGCCTTGCCAGGGCGTCTGCTCGTGAGTTTTCAGCTCTTGGGACGTGTCTAATCTAGACTCGTACAAACTTCTTGATCAGCTCCTGTACCTTCCTGAGGTAAAGCACTATTTTTTTACCTCTAGCCTCGCAAGACTCTTCTATCTGCTTTACTATTAGTTGAGAATTGTTGCAGATCTCCAACTATTTTGCCTCCATTGAATGGGCAAGGTTGAGTCCAACTATGATAGCCTCGTGTTCTGCCTCGTTGTTTGAAGCCTTAAACCCAAATCTGAGTGCGTATTCGACATCTACTTCATCTGGGGAGGTTAAGATTAAGCCTGCCCCGCTCCCCTAAGCATTGACGGCTCCATCTACTGAAAGCTTTCATGTGGGGAGGTCGGGTACTAGTTGCGTGGTCTGCAGAGGTTTTGGTGTCATGAATTCTGCAATGAAGTCCGCTAAAATCTGCCCTTTGACTGCAATTCTTGACTTGAACCTAATATCAAACTCGTTGAGCTCTATAGCCCACTTTACTAGCCTTCCTGAGGACTCCGGTTTATATAGCACTTGCTTCATCAGTTGCTCTGTTGGTACCTCGATGGTGTGTGCCTAGAAGTATGGTCTAAGTCTTCTGGCTGTGGTTATCAAAGCCAAAGCTAATTTCTCCATTTTTGGGTATCTCTCATCTGCCCCCCTCAAAGCTCTGTTGCAGTAGTAGACCGGCTGTTAAGCTCTGTCTCTCTCCCTCACCAGAGTTGCATTGGTCGAGAAATCTAAAACAGCCAGATATAAAGTAAGTACCTCCCCTTCCAAGGGGCTTGCCAGCAGAGGTGGGGAACTCAGGTAAACCTTTAAAGCCCTAAATGCCTCTTTGCATCGAGTATCCCAATGAAATGCCTTTTTTAGGACTTGAAAGAAAGGTTGACACTTGTCGCTTGATCTGGACACAAAGCGTCCCAAGGCTTCTATTCTCCCTGACAGGCGTTGGATTTCCCTTACGTTAGATGGTGGCCGCATATCTAGGACTGCCTTAACTTTTTCGGGGTTAGCCTCTATTCCTCTACTGTTTACTATGAAACCTAGAAATTTTCCCGCAGATACTCCAAAGGCAAATTTGGCAGGGTTTAGCTTCATCTTGTATTCCTTAAGGACCTAAAATGATTATGCTAGGTGTGCAATGTGGAGCTCTGCCTTCAGTGACTTCACAAGCATGTCATCGATATAGACCTTTATGGATGTTCCAATTTGCCTTTGGAACATTCGGTTCACCAGACGTTGATAGGTAGCTCCCACGTTCTTCAACCCAAAAGGCATAACCTGATAGCAGTAAGTCCCCTGCTCAATCACGAAAGAGGTCTTCTCCTGGTCGATTGGATTCATCCTAATCTGATTATAACCTAAGAAAGCGTCCATAAAGTTGAGGAGTTCGTGCCCAGCGGTGGCATCCACTATTAAATCGATCCGGGGTAAAGGAAAACTATTCTTAAGGCACGCTCAGTTGAGGTCAGTAAAGTCTATGTAGAGTCGCCATTTGCCATTGGTTTTCCTGACAAGAACCACGTTGGCCAACTAGGTAAGGTAATCTACTTCCTTGATAGCTCTGGCGTGAAGAAGCTTGCCGACCTCCTCATTAATTGCCTTCTGACGCTCTGGGGCAAAACTCTTTCACTTCTGTTTGACGGGCTTACAGGTAGGATTCACACTCAACTTGTGAATGATAACCGAAGGGTCAATGCCTTCCATGTCTTCTTGTTTCCAACTGAACACCCCCATATTTTCCTTCAGGAACAGGATGAGAAGGTCCTTAACCTCTTTACTCAGTTTAGTCCCAATGTAGACGAGATGTTCTGGCTCTTCATCAAGCTGAACTGGCTCCAGCTCTTCCGATGGCGTTGGCTTGGTGCCTAGTTCGTCCCTCATGTCCAGCTCATCTAGTCGTATGTTTTCAACTTCTTTCTGCTTCATCGAAGTCAAGTAACATTCCCTTGCAACCCGTTGATCTTCTCGGACCACTCCAACTCCGTTTTTCATAGGGAATTTCATGACCAAATGATAGGCCGAGGGAATGGCCTTCATTGCATTGAGAGAAGGTCTCTCGAACATCATGTTGTATGCAGAGAGGGCATCAACCACTAGGAATCTTATTGTAGTGGTTGCTTGGTAAGGGGGTCTCCCATAGTGAGCATAAGCTGGATTGAGCCCAATGACAACACCCGTTCTCCCACAAATTCCAACAGGTGAGCATTCACGGGCTCCAACTTTTCCCTTCCTATGCTCATTTTGTCAAATGCGGAAGTAAATATGATATCTGCTGAGCTTCCGTTATCTATCAGAACCCGATGAACAGTTATGTTAGCCACAACAACCCTTACCACCAACGGGTCGTCATGGGGGTGGTGGTATCCTTCCAAGTCTGCATCTGAGAATGTGATGTCTAAGCTCAACCGTGGTGCCTTAGATACAGCGTACACTTCCAAAGCCTCACCAGCTCTGATTTTGCGTAGGTGAGCTTTCCTGGCTGAACTAGATTCCCCGCCTCCTGCAAAACCCCCTGATATTACCCTGATCTCTCCTAGGGGTTGTTGGTGCTGCGCAGGAGCATGCTGCTGAGGTGGTGGAGATGGTGGGGCTCGATTCTGATTCTCCTAGGCTATGTAATGACGTAACTGCCCTCGTTGGATCAAGAACTCTATCTCCTTCTTCAACTGAATGCAGTCATTAGTATGATGATCATGGTCCCTGTGGTACTCACAGTACTTTGAGGGGTCCTTTTTCGTCGGGTTCGCTTTCATCCGAGGTGGCCATCTCAGGAATTTTTTATTTTTTACTTTATACAAGATTTGCGATATTGTTGTGGTGAGTGGGGGAATCTGCCGAGGTGCGTACCTTGGCTACAACTCCAAATAAGGTGGTCCCAGACGATCTTTAACGTCTGCCCTTCTTTTGGGGGAGCGATCTTTGTCTCTTCTTGGGGACCTATCTCGTCCTCTCTCTCTTCTGGGACTTCGGTCCCTCTTTTTCTCCTCTTTCCCTTTGTCTTTTTGCATGGATGAGCTCCCCACTTTTGAGAGCAGAGCTTCTTCGCCGTTTTATGTATTTTTTCGCCTTGGCTAGTACTTCGGCCACGCTGGCCTGGGAATTTTTTGAGATGGAGAACATTAGGTCTTTAGATTGGACACCCAAGACAGCTATAAATGCAGTAATGGCAAATTTCTCGTCTGGGACGTCCACTTTTAGCGATTCGGTGTTGAACCTCTGAACATAGGATCTGAGGTTCTCGTGGGGTCTCTGTTTCACATTTAGCAAGTGGTAACTCGGCTTTCTATACATTCAAGATCCTATAAAGTGAGACACAAAGGATATGGATAGCTCCTCAAAGGAGGATATCGAGGTTGGGGGGAGCCTATTGAACCACGCTAAGGCTGAGCCCTTCAACATGATGGCAAAAGCTCTATAGCGCATTGGATCCTAGTATCTATGCAACTTCATCTGGTTCTTGTAGGTGTTGAGGTGATCTACGGGATCTTTTGTTCCATCGAAAGTGTCTATTTGTGGTTTTTTGAATTTAATAGGGAGGGAAAAATGTAGTACCCCAGTGGTGAACAGGGAATCAGTCTGTTGTACCAAGGCATCCATCGTAACTAGAGCCTTGCCTCTCATGGCTTCCTTCATGTGGTTGAGTTCTTGCTGGATACCCTGGAAGCACTGCTCCCAGTACCGTTCTCTCCTTTCCTATTGATAAGGGAAAAATCGTTCCTCTCACCCCCGTCATTCTGACTTTGTACTTCTTCGTTGTGTCCATTCCTGGGGGGTATGCGAGGTTCTGGCCCCATGGTTTGGCTATTTTTCCCTTCTTCGTTGACTTCCCTAAGGGGGTCGAGGTGTGGTTGCTCCCTAGGTGGTGGGTTGTTCTGGCCTTCTTGAGCCTGTTGCGCCTCCTGTGGACGTTGTAAGACCTTTAAGAGTTCTTCGTTTTGTTTTAGCGAGCGTTGATTGACGAGGCGAAGAGCCTCCATCTCGTTATCCATAAGGAGACCCCCCACGGGTAGATTGGTCTCTTGGACGTTCTCAGGTTGTCTGCTATTAGTAGCTTTTTGTTGATCTTGCATCCATGGTGGATTTGTCTGACTTCGGCTCATGTTTCACATTGATATCATCAGTCACTGAAAGATCAGTTTATCTATAATAGGAACAATCGTTTTCCACAGACGGCGCCAAACTGATGGTGTATTTCAACGTGATGTAATTTTGTGATGACAAGTAAATGAAAGAAACAATATTTGAATTATTGGGATCTGAGCTACTAGACTCGAGGAAATTATACTGAGAATTGTTGGAGAGTTGGAGAATCAACACAGTAAAAATATAGCGGTTCACTAGATTGGGAGTTCGACTAATCCACTCTTCAATGGAGATTCTTGATCCTTCCTTCACTATTTACTATACCAAAAGGTTTACAGAATGTGAGATGTGATACTAGGGTTCTGCCCCTCTGTTAGGGGCGTTATATAGTATTTATAGGGGTATCCCTTAATCTATGGGATCTAATCCGTGATCCTCGCCATCTATCCGAGAAATTCTCCTTGATCTTAGGAGAGTATCTTGGTTGGTTGAGGATTTTATGTCTTGAGTGTTACCTCAAACCGTCTGTCGAGTTCTTTGTAGTATCCAGTTGCTTCCTCATTGCTTCAGCTTATTATCTCGCTTGAGGGGAGCTCTATCTCTGACTTTCTGAGCTCAGCATACCTGACCTCCATGTTTGACCTCTGTTCCCAAGCTCCTGCTCGGAAATCATTCTGAGTATCATCAAGTGCTTATGAATGTTATAGTAGTTTAAGAATTTTATGAAACAATTGGAGTCTTTTATTTGACACTAATGACTAAAATTATCATTATGAAATTTGATGGTACAAGTAGAATGTGTGAATATATCCTGATAATTCTAGCTATTAAGTTGAAGGTTTTGCGGATAGATGAATTCTTTTATGTAATTTATTTTTTGAACTCTTTGTCCGAACTTTTATTGAGGGTAAGTAACATGTTAATGTATATCAATTACGTTTGTTTAAGAAAGAAACAAGACTTAAAAAATAGGACACTATTGAATTCACCTCATAAATCAATGAGCTGAAAAGTAAAGGAAGATGCCTAAGGACATGAAATAAGGGTTGCCCTAGGTGTCATCAAGACATTTTTCAAAGGATGTCATAACGAAAGGGTATCGTTCAAAAAGAATGATAAACACTAGAGTATTTATATGTTCCAAAACAAACCTTGATTAAGTTTCTTTTAGTACATGATGAATTGACTGGATTTTGCTATTATTAATGTTTCCCATTTGATGCTAGGAATTCCTCATAGCCCAAACCAGTATTGTAAAATTATATTTATGTTTAATTTGGTTAAAACCCCATGGGAGATGGTTGTGACTTTCTGTTTGTTCTTAAATGTCGGTCATCATTTATATTTGTTACAACACTTTATGTTTCTGCTATTTTTTAAGATTGATTTTCTTATCTAAACTTCGTGATGTTTATTATTCATATTAAATATGCTAATGAAAGTGTTGATTTATTTACCTCTTTTAGTGTTCTAATATTTTTTATGATGGTTTACACAAATTAAAGTTTGATGACCTATTTTCTAAATCTTTTCTAACCCTCCATTACAATGTTTGGAACCTATTGTAATTTGATAAATGATAAATTCGTTTATCTTGTGACATAAATGATTGGACCACGTTATTAGAGAAAGATGACATTGCTTTGAATATAGAATTTGGGTTATATGAATTCTATTAAGGAAAAATGAACCAAATACATAAATAAGAATGCTAGAAGGAGTGTAAAACTCTTTGAAGTTATCCATACAAAACATATGAAGAATTTTTATCATATTTATGGATGATCTTTCACATTCTGACTATCTCAATATAGGACATGAAACAATTTCAAATGTCATTGAGGTATATATTATTAATGTTGAAAGATAATTATATAAAAAGGTGAAAGTCATCAGATCGAACATGTGGAGAATATTATGAAAGTAAGATGGTTAAAAATAATGTCCATGTCTATTTGTTACACTCCTTAAAAAGTCAGATATTTGTATTTAATACACTATGTCTAGTTAGCCGTAGCATAATGGTATAGTTAATAGGCACAATAACACCATAGTGGAAATGCTTAGAGTATATTATGTAATTTCTCATTATTCTTATTTTGTAGATGACTATTGTTGGACTTTGAGATACAAGAATATTTATGATTGTCCAGCAGAGACTAAATTTTATATTAAAGAAATTGAATATTAGAATGATTAAATGTTATTTCATTAGTTACCTAGAAAAATCTAAAAGAAAAGAAATATTACTGTCCTACCCATAGTACGAGAATCATAGAGACCGATAATGTCGCTTTCATTAAGAATGTTAAAATTAGTGGGAGTAATAAACCACAAAATGTAGTAATTAAAAAAGTATGAGTGAATCCATAACTTGTCATGATATTGTGATCCTAATAGTTGTTAAACGATTTGATAACGTTCAATAACAGATTAATGATTAGTCACTCTATACTAAGATTTTTACCAATAAATTGAGAGTAGAAAAATCACAAGGGATAACATTAAGACAATTTCTAAAAGAAATAAGATAAGCTATTCTACATAATTATGTGATATATTTACAAGAATTTTACTTTAATTTAGGAATCGGTAAAGATTTAATTTCGTTTTCACAAGCCGTAGAAAATGGGAGTTCACTTTAGTACCACACTTTACTTTTTCGCTACCATACAAAAAAAATAAAATATTTATGTGCTTGACATCTGTACATCAAAAATTTATAACTAGTTTCACCCATTTCCCAAAAAAAGTGGTACTTATCCAAAAAAATAATAATAATAACTTATTCCCAAAAAATGGTACCTTATTTTCAAACAGTTGTAATTTATCCCTCAAAAGTGATAACTTACATCCAAAAAAGTGATACATACCCTTAAAAAGTGATAATTTATCCCCACAAAAGTAGTAACTTATTCCCAAAAAGCGATACCCTTACCCCCAAACGGTTGTAACTTACCACAAAAAGTAGTACCTTACCCTCCAAAAAGTGATAACTTACCTCTAAAAAGTGGTACTTTACTTCCAAATAGTTGTAACTTCTCTTTCCAAAAAGTGGTAACTTACTCCTAAAAAATGGTACCTAACTCTAAAAAAGTAATACTTTACTCCTAAACAGTTGTAATTTACCCCATAAAAGTGTTAATATACTCCCAAAAAATTGTACCCTACCCCCGAAAAGTTGTAACATACCTCTTAAAAATGGTAACTTATCCACTAAAAATGATAACTTACCCCAAAAAAATGGTAGCATACCCATAAAAAGTAGTTCATTACCCTCAAATAGTTGTAATTTACCTCAAAAAGTGGTATCTTACCCTCTAAAAAATAGTACTTTACCTTCTAAAAAATAGTACCTTACCCCAAAAAAGTAATAACTTAACCCCAAACAGTTATACCTTATCCCACAAAAATGATAACTTACTTCAAAATAGTTATAACTTATCTCACAAAAGTAGTAACTTATCTCCAAAAAATTGTACCTTACTCTCAAAAAGTGACAACTTACTCCCCAAAAGTGAAAAGGTGCCCCACAAGAGTAGTACATTACCCCTAAGTAGTTGTAACTTACCCCCCAAAAGTAATAACTTATCCCACAAAAGTGATGACTTACCTCCAAAACATGGTATCTTACCCTCAAATTTTGTTGGATAAGTTACCGCTTATTAAGATAATTTAGCATTTTTTGGTATTTAATGATCGATTCATGACAAGCTAGGACCAATCCTAATTCAAGGTTAGACCGATCCTGACGTAATCTAGGATCGATCGTGGTGATTTACTTTACAAAAAATATCAGCCAGAACACTTCTAATTTATCATATCTTCAAACACACTCTCTTTATTATTCAAAATATCATTGACACCCCAATCTAGTTTATATTTAAACATTATTGACATCCCCCGCCATTAAATCAACATTTCTAACAAAAAAAATAATCAAAATTTTTCCTACATAAACCCCAAAAAATCCTTTTACAAAAAATTATATTAAAATTTAAACCAATTAAAATTTATTTTTCTACATATTAAAATTCGATATGATTAAAGTTCGTTTTTGTACATATTAAAATTTAAGCCGATTAAAATTTGATTCAAGTTGATTAAATTTTATTTTTTATGTACTAAAATTTGAGCCTAATAAAATTCTTGTTTTTAAGTATTAAAATTTGAGATCAACCTAAGTTGCTAGTACCGATTCGAGCCTATTAAAATTATTCAAGATAGCTGCTGTTCTGGCCCTGTATTTGTTCAGCTCAGCTGCTTCTCTCAGCTTTCTCATAGCTCTGTTAAGCTGCGGATGCAATCAGCTGTCATTAATGTTTTTAGAGGCAGCGTGAATATGTTATTTTTATCTCATTATCTTTTGTAATAATAAAAAAGTACCAATTCGATTAAAATTTATATTTTTTTTTATTAAAACTCATGTCAATTAAAATTTGATTCTAGTTGATTAATCTTCATTTTTTAAGTACAAAATTTTGAGTTGATTAAAATTTATATTTTTTTATGTATCAAAATTCGGACTAATTAAAATTCAATGTCATTTGATTCGAATCGAATTTTAATTGGTTCAAATTTTAATATGTATAAAAATTATTTTTTTAATCGACTCAAATTTAATATATAAAAATTATTTACTTAAATCAAATTTTAATTGACCTGAATTTTAATACGTAAAAAAATTTTAAAAATTGATAGGGCCTTATTGAAGATATATCTATCTAGTAAAATTTTTCCTAAAATATATCATGGGTAATTTAATAAAGATTCAAAAAATAGAGGGAATGTCTTTAAAAATATAATAAACTAGAAAGGGTTTAGCTGAAATTTGTCCTTTACTTTAAATCAAGACCAGGCATTAGTTATTTTTCGTGATCTTGATTTATGCTTACTGATCCTACATAGCTAAAATCAGGACCGATGTATGATTAAACATTACTGATCGTGACTTTCTATCCAATAGAAACCCTTATGCTTTTTAAAAGCACTTTTATTCCCAAAAGTATCCAAGTTTTATTAGTTTGATCTCTAAAATATTAATTTTTTTAATTTGATCCCTAAAATATTTAATTTGTATTTAGAATATCCAATAAATATTTAAGTTATCAAATGGACACCAAATAAACATGAAACTTTATCTAATAAATATTTAATTCATCAAATCAACACAAAATTAACATTAAATTACACAAATTAACATGCATCTCAATCCAAGTAATATTCAATTCATCCAATTAATAATAAATTCATAATAGTTAACACTAAATTAACGTTCAATGCATTCAATTGATATTCAAATTCATCCAATTAACACTAAATTAAACAAATTTACTTCAAAAATATTCAATACAGATTTAATTTATCAAATCAATATCAAAGTAACATGCAATTTGTCCAATTAATATTTAACTAATCAAGCTAACACCAAATAAATATTTAATTCATTAAATTAACATTCAGTTTCATCCAATAAACATTAAATTTATCAAATTAACATTCAATTTAATCCGACTAATATCCAGTTCATCAAATTAACATCCAATTCCTCCAATTTATATTAAAAACCATGCAATTAACATTCAATTTATCCAATTAATGTCCAAAATAATGGATTAAAAATTTATTTAATCAAATCAACACTAAAGTAACATGTAATTTCATCAAATTAACATTCGATTAATATTAAATTCATCAAATTAACACAAAATTAATATTCAATTCATCCAATTAATATTTAAATTCATTCAATTAACACTCAATTAATTAAATTAATATACCGAATCATTCAAGAAATATTCAATTTATCAAATTGACACCAAAGTAACATGTAATTTCATCCAATTAATATTTAATTCATCAAATTAACATTCAATTCACCAAATTAACATTCAATTTTATCTAATAAACATTTACTTCATCAAATTATACATTCAATTTCATCCAATTAACACTCGATTCATCAAATTGAAGCAAAATTAATATTTAATTCATCCAATTTATATTCAAATTCATCCGATTAACACTCAATTAATAAATATTAATTAAAAATTTGTATTTTAATTTGGCATTGATTTTATAAATTGAATTTTTATTGGATGATTTTGGATATTAATTGGATAAATTGAGTGTTAAGTGGTTGAATTTCAATATAAATTGATTGAAATGAATGTTAATTTGATAAAGTAAATATTTATTAGATAAAATTGAATGTTAATTTAATTTTAATTGGATGAATGAATGTTAATTGGATGAATCCCAATATAAATTGAATGTTAATTTAATGAACTAGGTATTAGTTGGATGAAATCAAATGTTAATTAGATAAATTTAATGCTAGCTAGTTGATTTGAATGTTAATTTAATGGATTGAATGTTTATTAGATGAAATTGAATATTAATTTTATGAATTAAATGTTAATTTGGTGCTAATTTCATGAATTAAATATTTATTTTTTTTAAACATAATTAAATATTAATTAGATGAAATTATATGTTACTTTGGTGTTTGATTAGATAAATTGAATCTTTATTGGATGATTTTGAATGTTAATTTTATATGAGTGTTAATTGGATGTATTGAATGTTAATTTGATGAATTGAGTGTTAATTTGATGAATTGAATGTTAATTTGATGAATTTTATGTCAAATAGTTGAATTTTAATGTTAATTTGATGAAATTGAATGTTATTTTAATGAATTGAATGCTAATTTGGAGTTAATTTAATGAATTAAATATTAATTGTGTGAAATTGCATATTAATTTGGTTTTAATTTAATAAATTGAATCTTTATTGTTTGATTTGGGAAGTTAATTCAATGAATTGAGTGTTAATTTGAATATAAATTGGATGAATTGAATGTTAGTTTGATGAATTAAGTGTTAATTGGATGAATTGAATTTTAGTTTAGATGAAAGTGAATGTTTTTTTTTTTGGGGTAAGTAGATGAAAGTGAATGTTAATTGATAATTTGAATGTTAATTTGGTGTTAATTTGAGAAATTGAATACTAATTTAGTGTTAATTTGATAAATTAAATACAAATTGAATATTAGATGATTTTTGATATTAATTGGATGCATTGAATATTAATTAGATGATTTTGAATATAAATTGAATGAATTGAATGTTAATTTGATGAATTGAATGTTAATTAGTTGAATTTAAATGTTAATTTGATGAATGAATATGCTAATATGATGTCAATTTGCTAATTGCATGTTAATTAATATTTTAGAGATAAAAGTGATAAATTATACTTGAGGGATAAATTAATAAAGCATTCATACTTTTGGGATAAAACTGTTATTAATACAATTGCCAAATCTGGATCCGTCGTGACAAAGCATGATCGATCTTGATTTCCTAAAATAGAAAATAACATTTTTATCCCCCAAAATATGCACATTTTTTTAGTTTAACACCTAAAATATTCAATTAACATGCAATTCGGCAAATTGACATCACGTTAACCTCAAAATTCATCCAATTAACATTCAACTTATCAAATTAATATTCAATATCATCCAATTAGTATTTAATTCCTCAAATTAATATTCAATTCATCAAATATAAGGGGTGTTCTTGAAGATATTACAACCTAAGAGGGGTGGAACTGAAATTTTTCCAAAAAATAAGAACTTTAATGAGATGAGTGACAAAAGAATAAGATCAGTCATGACCGATTCTGATCCGTAGAAGAACTTTAATAAGACTGATGGTGATCATGATAAATCATGACTGATCCTGATTGGTAAGATTGATCACCAATTGCAACTAAAATAAATAGGTAATTATCATTGACACCCTTCTAGATAGGTATATTTTTAATTAGACTCCTCAAATTTAATGTTAATTTGATAAATTAGATGTTAATAAGATGAAATTGAATGTTAGTTTGATGAATTAAATGTTAACTAATTGAATTTAAATGTTAATTTGATTAATTTAATATTTATTAGATCAATTGAATGATCCTTTGGTGTTGATTTAATAAAATGAATGTTTATTAGATGAATTGAATGTTAATTATCACCCAAAACATGATAACCACACTTTCTACTAAACTCGAAAGACTGGTAATATCACCCTAATAATGATAACCTCATCCAATAGAGTGGTAAAACTTACCCAAAACATGCTAACCCAACCTCAAAACGTTTTAATCCAACCTAAAAAAGTGGTAATGTCATCCAAAATCATGGTAACCACACCCAAAAAATGATAATCGCACCTTAGAGAGTGGTAAATGTACACAAAGCATGCTAACCTAACCCAAAACATGCTAATCAAACTTAAAAAGTAATAATCTCGTCCAAAAAATGTTACGTGCTAACTAAATCCGAAAAAATAGTAACGTAACCTCAAAACATCGTAATCAAAACCCAAAACGTGCAAACCACACGCATAAAGTAATAACTCTCACTCCAACAATACTAGAAAGTATTAACAACGTAATCTTACCCCTAAAATGTGGAATCAGTGCATCCAAAAAGATAATAACCTTATTCTAAAAATTTTTAAGTGTATTTGTTTGTTTAAAGATAAGATTACCTTAATCTCAACCTACTAATTAATTTAAAATCTCTTAAATGGTTCCATAGGGATCAAAAAATGTGTGAATAAATTAAGCAACTCGTCTTCTTCTTTGTTCGTCTTCGTCTTTGTTTTTGTCTTTTCTTGTTTTTTAATTGCCTTCATCCTTCATCCCATTTACCTACTAAGTTAGTAACAAAAAAAAAAAATAGTGTTGTTTTGTCCGATCAATGGTTGTAACTCATTCGTTCGAATCAATGGTTCATATTCATTTAACGGTACAGTACCAAAAAAATATTTTTGGTATTGTAGACGGACCCTAAAAAATAATGACTTGGCTAATTGAATTGAAGTCATAATTAATTAATTGAAATCGACATACCAAAAAAAAATTTGAAATTTTGTTAGATATGAGGTTAAACTTATTTAACTTATATGTAAAAGGTTGAAAGAAATGTTTGCGGAAATGCAAGGTTCCAGCTAATGAACTTGAAATGTTTGATGTAATATTGATTTTTCGCCTTAAATGTTTGGTGTAACATTGATTTTTCGCCTTGTGGTTATGTTGGTACATGACTATGAAGGGTAAGTTGATGAAAATGGGGAGAGAACTTGGAAATTTTGTATTATTGGTCCTTGTATAATAAATCACGAATAGTATATAATGGAAAAGTTCACTGCATATAGGAAAAATATGTGATTTCTGAGATAAAATTAGAAAGGTGTAGAGTGAAAAATTCACCATTACAAATACTTGCAATATTTCATAACTTTGATATCTCAGAGA
The DNA here is from genome assembly GCA_963454935.2 of Ilex paraguariensis. NCBI lineage: Eukaryota > Viridiplantae > Streptophyta > Magnoliopsida > Aquifoliales > Aquifoliaceae > Ilex > Ilex paraguariensis. The sequence goes on from CAUOFW020000837.1 coordinate 723,199, forward strand.
TAAAAAAAAACTTCATTTCAAATGATTATACTTTTTCATAAAGTCATCATTGACATATTTTGGACTAAAAGTTACAATTTCAAATAATTACACATTTTTTTCAAAAAATCTCTAGTGAGTCTATAAATAAGTGGTGTCTCACAGTCCAAAATATATATCATTAAACAATTTTATACTTCCTACTAAAATTATTCTCTCATTTTTCTTTCTCTCAATTCTTTCAAATTCACATTCAACCATTCTTTTCTTTTCAATCTAGTATTCTAGTATCTAGAGTTGGAATACTTGCTCTTATCCGATAGGCTCATCAGGTGAAGGTCTTCCGATTAATTATTTATTCTTACAAATGACTTTAATTGAGATCAACTCAAACCATCGTCAGAAGAGAGAGTTTAGATCTCATTCCGTCATTCCAAAGAAAATCTGGCCTAGACGAAACAAATGTACTTCGAAAGTTAGCTAATGATAGAAATTTACCTCCCGGTCAATTGGAAATTGATTCTGTCCACATAAACGAGCACTTCAACCAAAGTAAACATACTCTGACCATCCCATTCCTATAAAAATGGATTTTACAATTCAAATTAAAATCTTATAGAAGTTGACTATTTAATTTTTGATGGGACGTTTTCAAAATACTCCAAGATGAAGACACGTATCTTCGGTGTCACTAAATTCTTGTTACTGTGATCACGACACGTACCCACCGGTTCACAAGTCCCTCTCCCCCGAGGTACTGGTCGTAGGGATCAATGGCATCCAGTACGTTTACGTACCGACATCCATCCCTTGGTCGGGGGATATGGTACATCGGTCCCTATGTGTACCTCCTTCTCGGTTCCGAGGAGTACCGTCCAGGATGGCATTCTCTGCTCCCGCAGATCTATTGATGTACAGGATGCTAGCCTAGGCTAGGCTAGGTTAGCTATCATGACCTCGTCTTACACAATTGGTGTCAGAAAGCTCAAGAAGGCAGGGGACACAGCCAATGGGGAATGGACGCGTGACATATTGTGTCACATCAGAAACAGAAAGACCGGATGCCCTTGCTGACACACGACTTGGGAAAGCAAGTATTTAATTACACCATTCCCTTGATGAGACAGCATTTAATGCGGTAAAGCTCGGAAGTGAAAGGTAATAAATGTCTCTAAGGCTGGACATTTATTACATCCTTCCCGAGAGGAGCTCATTGAATAGTCGGCAGGCCGATGACACAGCCTTGGTTGCTCGGGATCCCGAGCAGTTAAAAGAGAAGACATCCCTCATAGGAAGCCGTGCACACGTTGCCTGTACCTAATGATCACCTACTGACCACACTGACAGCAATCATGAGTTTTTAAGGTATAAATACTTCTCACAAAAGGCAAGACGGTATGCAACGAAAAATCTTTGCTACAAATTATACTCAGTGTTTTTCTTCTTCTCCTCTCTCAAACAATTGACTTGATCGTCAGAGGGGATACGCCGGAAAACACTCCGGCGCCCTTCTAACTTGTCTTTCTTTGTTCCAGAAATCTTCCTCAGCCTTACTGGATCGTTCTGTTGATCCATGAGGGTCTCCCATTACCGTTCCAGGTTACCACCAGACCTCACAGGCTATTCCAAGCAGCAGGGTTGACCACTCGACTGACTCACTCGAGTTCACCAAGGGAGAGATCTGTTCTCGTGTTTATATTGTGCAAGATCCAGCATGCACAATCTGGAGCCGTTTGTGGGAAGCGACTAGTTTTCCTAGTTTTTTCTCTATAAAGAACAGTGACCATGGTGAATACTCGACAAAAAGGGAAAGGTCCCCAACAAAGAAGTCTCGAATTATAAGCTTGATGTCACCATGGACGGAGGGATCACACTGATGGGAATAAAAATGCCTCTATTCAGTCAAGAGGGGTTACCCCTCAAACCAGTATGGGCATCAGGTCAGGAGGATCCGCCCCCTTGGCTCGTCAATTGGCGGAGGTGATCGAAGAAAAATTTGGGGATCAATTACGACAGTTGAAAAAGGACAATGTGAATGTCCTAAGCCGGCTCAATGAATTCGTAGCCTCCGGCGAAGGGTCGAGGGACTCATTCCTTTCTCGTGGGCTCCCCGCCCGGGAGGCGAAAACGAAGGATCTAAGGAATCATTTAAACAACAAGGCATAAAGCTCCAGGGCCCCAAAGCGACCGAGAGCCAACGAGCACCCTCCTAATGACCATTCAAGGAAGGCAAAGCCATTAGCCCTGGACGACCTCCGGCGAGGATTGTCTAGACGGAGGAAGNACCCCAAAGCGACCGGGAGCCAACGAGCACCCTCTTAACGACCATTCTAGGAAGGCAAGGCCTTTAGCCCTGGACAACCTCCGACGAGGATTGTCGAGATGAAGGAACAGAGATGAGTCCGAGGAGGATTCAACCCTATCCACACGGCCCCTAGGAAATGGGGAACCTATTGATGAACTCAAGGACTTCAGAAGACATCCCGTTGGAGAGGAAATTGATCTTAGAGCCCGGTTGGAATCCAGGAGAAAGAGTAAGGCTGTCCAGGATGAGGTCGAAGATGAGGTCATACAAACATCCTTTACCAGGGAGATCGAAGAGATGGAGGTTCCAAGAAAGTTCGTCGTAACGAGGTTCAAAACTTATGACGGGCAGTCCAATCCTGAAACTCATCTCAGGCAATACAAACAAATGATGTCCCTGTATCATTCAGACCAACGGTTCCTCTGCCGAGTGTTTCCTATGAGCTTGGGAGACTCTGCGATGAAGTGGTTTGAGGCGCTTCCCCCCAACAGCATTGGATCGTGGAAGGAATTGACAAGGCAGTTCTTGGCTCGATTCATTACGGGGAGTAAGCGGCCTAAAGACGTTGGATCATTGCTAACGCTTAGACGTAGGGAATTTGAGACCCTTCGCCAGTACGCCATCCGGTACTGGAAAGAGGTTAATGAGGTAAAGGGTTGCTCGGAAGTTATGGCAGCGGCGTCTTTCAAGCTCGACTTGACGAGGGACACGGACCTGTACCAATCTCTGACCAAGAAGACTCCCTTGGATATGGGCGAGCTGATGACCCGGATAAACAAGTACTCAAGGATCGAGGACGAGATGAGAAGCAACAAAGGCTGAACCCTCTAATCTAAGAGAAAAGAGAGGGAACAAGAGGATACTCCCCGAAAGGGACTGCTACCCCCTCCGGGGGGGTCGTTCAAAGGAGTTCACACTATGTTCAAGGAACCCATCTTCAAGTTGCTCCATAAGATAAAGCATGAGCCATTCTTCAAGTGGCCGCCCAGGATGCAGAGCGATCCCTTCACCCGTGATCAAAAGGTTAGGTGTTCCTATCACCGGGATTTCGGACATCGCACCGAAAGCTGGAGGGTATACAAATCATTCTTGGAAAGATTGGTCTGAGACGGATACTTGAAAGAATACATAGAGCCCAGGACGGAAGAGAGACAAACCCCTGCCCCGACCGAGGAGCCAGACAACGTCATAGATGTCATCCATGTATGTCCGCTAGATCGTCCCACGTCTAAGGAACTCGAGTCCGATCTCAAGAGGGTAGCTTTTACAAGGAAGATAGCCAAGGATGATGGGGGGCCACCCAGTAAAAGGGCCAAGACTGGGGAGCCCAATATCACATTCTCCAACGCAGACTTGACAGGCGTGGTGACTCCTCATAACGACGCCCTTGTCTTAACCCTGAAGATATGTAAGTTCGACGTCAAGAGGGTGTTGATAGACTCCTGAAGTTCCTCGGAAGTGATGTACTCTGACACTTTAAAACGGATGGGTTTTGGCCTCAAGGACCTCACCAAGGTCAGGACACCCCTCATCGGTTTCAACGGCTCGTTCGCCCTGCCCATAGGCAAAATCACATTGCCAGTTGTCACAGGTCCCTTCATCATCAACACCGAGTTTGTCGTGATTGATACGGACTCTCCCTACAATGTGATCATGGGACGAGCATGGCAGCATGCGCTGGGAGCGGTGCATTCCACTTATCACCAGAAACTAAAATTCGCCACGCCAGAGGGGATCATGGAGATCCGAGGGGACCAAGCGTCCGCAAAAAAATATTTTTATTCAGCTGTTAGAGCCAAGGCTTTCACCCAAGAAAATAGGTGAGCTCCAGAAGAGATTATGAAAAAATAGCAATCACAGTCCGGGCGTCCAGGAATGGATGACCCCCGGATTGACCCAACAGAACGGTCGATGGAGGACCTCCGAAAGGTGCCCTTGGTGGAGGAAGAAGTAGAAAGATACTTCTTAGTTGGAACTGCGATGCCCGCAGTCGAACAGGATGAGATGATTAAGTTCCTAAGGAGACATGCAGACGTGTTCTCTTGGAACACAATGGAAATGACGGGAGTAGACCCCGAGATAATCACGCACAAGTTGCATGTTGACTCGGCGCACAAGCCAGTAAAACAGAAGCCACGATGCATGGCCCCGCATCACGCCTGTGCGGTCAACGAAGAAATCGACAAACTCCTGAAGGCCAATGCCATTCGGGAGATACAATTTTCAGAATGACTGTCTAACACGGTTTGCGCAAAGAAGAATGGGGAAAAATGACGTGTCTGCATAGACTTCACAGATCTAAATAAGGCATGTCCCAAGGACGACTACCCCCTACCAAAGGTGGACCAGCTAGTGGATGCCACTGTCGGATATGAACGCATGGACTTTCTGGATGCCCAAGCAGGATATCACCAGATCCCTCTCCATCCCCCAGATTAGGAAAAAACGGCGTTTATCACTCCAAAGGGAGTTTACTGTTACAAAGTGATGTCGTTTGGACTAAAAAACGCCAGGGCAGCATACCAAAGACTGATGAATCGGATATTCAAAAAGCAGATCAGTAACACCATGGAGGTCTACATTGACAATATGCTGGTGAAGAGCAAACGAAGCTGTGATCATCTGATAGATTTGGCAGATACCTTCTCCATCCTCAGGGAGTACGGGCTGAAGTTGAACGCAGCAAAGTGCATTTTCGGAGTGGAGTCGGGTAAATTTCTCGGATATCTGGTCAGTCAACGAGGAATCGAAGCTAATCTGGATCAGATTCAAGCGATCCTGGACATTCAAAGCCCCCGAACTGTCCGAGAAGTCCAAAAGCTCACGGGGATGCTGGCAGCACTTAACCGTTTCGTCTCATGCTCCTCAGACAAATGCAAACCCTTCTTCGGATCCATCAAGAGCGCTAGGAAGGATATGTCCTGGATGGAATCAAGGAATACCTCAGGACTCTCCTGACCTTATTCGTCCCTATCCAGGGGAAAATGATCTTCTTGTACTTATCCGTATCCAAATTTGTGGTAAGCGGGGTACTTATTCATGAGCATGAGCATCGTCAGAAGCCAATTTATTACATAAGCAAGGTGCTCCTGGACGCGGAAACAAGATACTTGCCCCTAGAGAAATTGGCTTTATCCATGGTCACCACTACAAGAAAACTAAGGCATTATTTCCAGGCGCACCCAATTACCGTCCTTACCGATCAGCCTTTAAATGCCATTTTGAGAAAAGTGGAACTCTCCGAAAGGATTTCCAAGTGGGCAGTGGAGCTGGGGGAATACGACATTCATTTCAAATCTCGAATCGCTATAAAAGGTCAGGTATTGGCGAACTTCATAGCTGAGTTTTCAGGGGAACATTCCGTTCTAGAAAGACCGCCTCCTCCCGACATAGCGTCTCCAACAAATTACGAGGGATCACCATGGCTTTTATGTGTGGACGGTTCGTCAAATAATAAGGGGTCCGGGATCAGTATCTTGCTGGTCTCTCCAGATGGGATGGTCACGGAGCAGGCCGTTCGACTGGGATTCAAAGTGTCCAATAACGAAGCTGAATACGAGGCCCTCATCTCAGGACTTCGGTTAGCTGAGGCAACTGGAGTTACGGACTTGATCGTGCATTGCGATTCCATGCTAGTAGTCAACCAAGTTAACGGAGAGTTTGAGACAAGGGACCCTAGGATGAAGGCTTACCATCACCAGACGACAACTGTAATCCGAAGATTCATAAGGATTGAGATCAAACAAGTGTCCCGAGACAAGAACACGAATGCCGACACCCTGGCTTGCCTAGCCTCGACAGTGGAGTCCTCTCAGTCGCGCAGGATCACCATAGAATATCTTCCCACATCCTGTATAGACCATGCCCCGAGGCGATGGCTGTCCAGGACACACACAAGCCACCCAGTTAGATTGATCCCTTTCTCAGGTTCCTAACAATAAGAGACCTCCCAGAGTGTTCAAAGGAAACAAGGAAGATAAAACTTAAAGTCCCAAGATTTTGGGTCTCCCCGGATCAGAAGCTGTATCGGAGGTCTTTCTCAGGACCTTACTTATTGTGCGTCCAAGAGGACCAGGTGGAAGACCTTCTCTATGAGGTACACGAGGGAATATGCGGGGGGCACTCTGGGGGGCGATCAATGGCACACCGCATCATGTCTCAAGGATATTGGTGGCCGCGAATGCAAAGGGATGCGCGCGCATACGTCCAAAAATGCAACCAATGTCAGAAGTTCTCCCCTGCAATCAGGCAACCCACGGGGGACTTGTACCCCTTGACCAGCCCTTGGCCATTCGCCCAGTGGGGACTCGATTTAGTTGGGCCCCTGTCTAAGGCTCTTGGAAACAGGAAGTTCCTCATTGTGGCCACAGATTATTTCACCAAGTGGGTTGAGGCGGAGCCGTTGACTCACATCCGCGACATAGATGCTAAAAAATTCGTCTGGGAAAACATAGTCATCAGATTCGGGATTCCTCAGGCACTAGTATCGGATAATGGGACTCAATTCACCGGCAGACGTTTCAAATCTTTTTGCGAGCAACTCAGAATCCATAATTTCTATTCCACCCCTGCCTACCCCCAAGCCAATGGGCAGGCAGAGGCCTCCAACAAAATAATTATCAATGGGATCAAGAAGAGATTGGAGAAAGCCAAGGAANTAATTTCTATTCCACCCCTGCCTACCCCCAAGCCAATGGGCAGGCAGAGGCCTCCAACAAAATAATTATCAATGGAATCAAGAAGAGATTGGAGAAAGTCAAGGGAAAGTGGGCAGATGAGCTATTAAATATTTTATGGGTGTACAGGACCACCCCTCGGTCTTCGACAGGAGAAACCCCATACTCCCTGGCTTACGGAATGGAAGCAATCATACCTCTTGAGGTATGACTCTCGACCATAAGGACCCAAGCTTTTGACGCAGGGGGAAATGACCGTCAACTTAGACTGGATTTGGATCTAGCAGAAGAAAGAAGGGAGATAGCCGCCTTGAGAATAACCAAGTATCAGGAAAAGATTTTCCAACTGTACAACAAAAGGGTCAAGGCTCGAGAGTTCCGAATCGGGGATCTGGTCCTCAGAAGGATAACGGTCAATACCCGTGACCCAACAGAAGGAAAAATGGGACCAAACTGGGAAGGGCCTTACAAAGTGATATCTATCGGAGGCTCTGGGTCATATAGATTAGAAGATATGGATGGAAAGCTTGTAATGCGACCATGGAATGTGATGAATCTAAAGAAATACTATTTTTGAGTATTATCTCCTTCAGTGCTCACCAACGGCAAAGTTAAAGGGTAAGGCCCTGGGGACAGAGTTCAAGGACTCCTGCACCCCAAAACAAACACAAGAGCAAGCCTCTTGGAAGGGTAAGACCCTAGGGATAGAGTTCAAGGACTCCTGCCCCCGAAGCACACACAGGAGCAAGCCTCCTAGAAGGACAAGGCCCTGGGGACAGAGTTCAAGGACTCCTGCCCCCGAAACAAACACAAGAGTAAGCTTCCTGGAAGGGTAAGGCCTTGGGGACAGAATTCAAGGACTCCTGCCCCGGAAGCACACACAAGGGCAAGCCTCTTGGAAGGGTAAGGCCCTGAGGACAGAGTTCAAGGACTCCTACACCAAAAAAAAAAAAATTAACGCAAGAAAGTACAAGTACTGCAAAAAAAACTTTATTTCAAAAAGAGGGGCTTTGCATCCCCAAGAGCTACAAGAGAAAAAAGTACAATAAAAAAGAAAAGAGCTTTCATCTGGCCCCGGACATCTCCAAAACATCGCCCGAGGGAAAATCAGCTTAAAAGGGTTGAGCATCTTCGGGAGCAGGCAGAATGGGAGGCACTTCGGCAACAGAGAGAGCCTGAGGAATATTAAGTTCAGGGGCCCGGTCCGGCAGGGCCTCATCAGACAAATCCACAATTACCGCCTCGGGCGGATCAGCCGAAACTTGCACCGGCGTTGGAATCGCGCCCTCGACAGCAATCTCGACTTCGGCCTATTCCATCTCTGCCGAGGGCATGTATTTGTGCATCTGGAAGAGCAGGGAGTCTGACGGGATCCCAGCAGACTGGAGCGCCTCGTCTCACCCCTTCTTGAAGAACTCCTTGCTATTTTCCTCAAGAGCGGGGAGCACGTCATCGGCGAACTCTTCTCGGAGTTGCTCCTCGGACTTCTTGTTCTGTGCCTCGGCCTTGATCCTGTCCAACTCCTAGGTCAGAGCCAAACAGCTTTCCTCTGAACCAACAGCCTTATCCTCTGCCGCAGAGAGCCGCTGCGTCTGCTCTGTAATCCTCCTCTCAGCGTCGACAAGGGCAGCACTTAGCTTTTCAGCGCCGACCTTCGCCAACTCGGCATCTTTGAGGAGTTGCTCGATTTGAGCAGCCTGCCCCGCGAGGGTGGAATCCCTAGCAGCTACGTCCTCCTTAGCACTGGCGAGGGCTCCCTCGGCTTCTTCCTTCTGCTCTCGAATCCGTTGAAGGTCAATCCTAGCCCCATGATACCGCGCCGCTATTATAGAAATCTATTGGGTGGTCTGCAAAGGAAAGGGCATGTCACTAAAAAGAAAAGTGGATAAAAAAGATTGAAGCAAAGATGAACTTATCACCAGGGGAATTCTGGATGATAGAGCGAAACAACACGTTCGTTGATCGCCCCCTGTGAGCCACCATGTCGGCCTCGAAATGTAGCATCTCACTCACTGCATTGGCAACATTGGGGTCTTGCAAAATGGAGTCGTCGACCCTGATCACTCGGTTCATGTGATCAGTGGCTCGAGGATTCCACTCTGCAGCTTCCACTGTCTGTGGAAGGGGAAGAGTCTGCTGTTGCTGTTGTTGCTGAGGAGCAGGAGGTAACCCACGACCTCTCCCACTTTGCTGCTGAGCAGAGGGGGCCCTGGATCCCCCGCCAAGGCCGTCGTGCCTATGTTTGACTCTCTTCTCCTCCTCTACCTGAGGATCCCGATCATGCACTTGACCCCGACTGACGACTCTTGAGGATGGGGTGGTGCTGGTCCCTGCAGACGAGGCCCCACCGGTCGATCTTCGTCCCCTCCCGGCAGCAGGGGCTTGCCTCTGCCTCAGGAACCCTAGATCAATGCGGGGCGTGCTGGACATAGCTATCTCTAGGGCGTCCTCGGCGTCTAGAGATTGTAGGATTTGGAAGTCCGGCCATAAATCTCTCCCCGAAGTCCCCACCTCGGCGTGCGAAGGAACCAAGTCCTCTCTGACCCCGAGCTCTTCAGCTTCACCTTCTACTTCTGCCTCCGTAGCTCGGTCAGGGTCTTCCTCCAAGTTCTCCTCGACCTCTTGCCTCACCGCCTAATCGAAGAGTTTAGACCACCGCGAAGGCTCGAAAGGCTGGAGAAGCTGTGAAAACTTTTTATATCCGGGAGTGTAATTCAAGAGGATGTGGGCAGCCCAGCCGAGCCCGTCGTCACCAGTAAATCTCCAAACAGTGACTGGGTCCGCAAAGTTCACCAACGACCGAGGTGAAGGAGCTATTTCCCGAGGGGAGATGTCTGTATACAAACAAAAAGAGAGGGGAGTGAGTCATGAACACGTAGAAAAGCTCAAGAACAAAATAATAGACCCGAAAGAATCGACGTACTTATCATTCTCCATTCCAAAGGACATAACAAACCATTATACTCGGGACCGACACCTCTCTGCCAAGATCCCTTGAAGATAAGTAGGTCATCCTTATACCCTTTGTTCGAGTTGGGAAGGTGAGTTACGAGGTACATAGATGGGTCCTTGGCTTTGAGGTAGAAGTGTTGTTGAGGCATGACTCTTAAGAGGGAATAACAAAAAAGGATATCGTTCAGCCCAACATTTATCCCGAGACGCCTACTGAGCTCTAGGACTCCCATAATTATCCTGAAGACATTAAGGCAACACTGCCCGGGGAAGAGGTGGAAATAAGAGAGGAACTGGAGAAGTAGAGGGGCAAAGGGAACCTAATTCCTCCTTCTATGATGGCTTTGGTATAAAAGGGCATTGCATCCTCGGTACCGAGGGTACACAGCCGGGTTATAATCCTCTATGTCCATATTCGGGGGAATGCTGTACTTAACCCTAAATCTATTAATTTGTTCACCATCTTTTACTTTATACTTCACTGGCCTCGAAAAACTGGCCTGAGGATTCTCGGGGGTAGGGCGACGACGAGGCATCTCCAAAAAGTGATAAAAAATGGAGGAGGTCTTTTCCACGAAGATCCCCAAGGAGGCTTCCAGAGGATTGGTCGTTGAATGGCAACCAGAAAACACCTCTCGTTATCGGAGAACCAAAAGAGACAGAAAGGCAAAGAGAGCGAAGATACTGGAACTCACCAGAATGTAAAAAGAAGTTTTTTCTGGAAAACTTGAATCGATTCCTTCCAGAATGTTCAGAAGCAAGGATGGGTCTGCTGGCTTTAAAACTCCGGTGAATGGTTGGGTAGTTGACAACGGAAGGAAAGGGGTCTCCGACGAAGTTTCAGCAAGGGCTCTCTAGAGAAAGTTCGGAATGACGAAATAAGAAAAGAAGAGAGGGAGCCCATTTATATATAGTACCTATCCCATTATTGGGCGCGAAGCACGAAAAGACGCATTTAATGCGCACGACGTCTTAAGCAGGGGAAAGCGGCTAGAGGCAATGATGAAGCGGTTGAGGTTGTTGCAAAACCCTTCGTCTCCTTACGACGCGTATCCTCGGTGTCAGAAGATCGAAGGCTGGTGGGCAGTTGATGGGACATTTCCAAAATACTCCAAGATGAAGACACGTGTTTTCGGTGTCACTAAATTCTTGTTATTGTGATCACGACACGTACCCATCGGTTCACAAGTCCCTCTCCCCCGAGGTACTGGTTGTAGGGATCAATGGCATTCAGTACGTTTACGTACCGACACGTACCCCTCGGTCGGGGGGATATGGTATATCGGTCCCTATGTGTACCTCCTCGGTTTTGAGGAGTACCGTCCAGGATGGCATTCTCTGCTCCCGTAGAGCTATTGATGTACAGGACGCTAGCCTAGGCTAGGCTAGGCTAGGTTAGCCATCATGACCTCGTCTTACACAATTAGTGTCAGAAGGCTCAAGAAGGCAGGGGACACAGCCAATGGGGAATGGACGCGTGGCATATTATGTCACATCAGAAACAGAAAGACCGGATGCCCTTGCTGACACACGACTTGGGAAAGCAAGCATTTAATTACACCATTCCCTTGATGAGACAACATTTAATGCGATAAAGCTCGGAAGTGAAAGGTAATAAATGTCTCTAAGGCTGGACATTTATTACATCCTCCCTGAGAGGAGCTCATTGAACAGTCGACAGGCCGATGACACAGCCTTGGTTGCTCGGGATCCCGAGCAGTTAAAAGAGAAGACATTCCTCATAGGAAGCCGTGCACACGCTGCCTGTACCTAATGATCACCTACTGACCACACTGACAGCAATCATGAGTTTTTAAGGTATAAATACTCCTCGCAAAAGGCAAGACGGTATGCAACGAAAAACCTTTGTTACAAATTATACTCAGTGTTTTCTTCTTCCTCTCTCTCAAAAAACTGACTTGATCGTCGGAGGGGATACGCCGAAAAACACTCCGGCGCCCTTCTAACTTGTCTTTCTTTGTTCCAGGAACCTTCCTCAGCCTTACTGGATCGTTCTGTTGATCCATGAGGGTCTCCCATTACCGTTTCAGGTTACCACCGGACCTCACAGGCTGTTCCAAGCAGTAGGGTTGACCACTCGACTGACTCACTCGAATTCACCAAGGGAGAGATATGTTCTCGTGTTTATATTGTGCAAGATCCAACACGTACAATTTCCTTAAGATATTCGGATACTGTCTTCGTAAATATAATACGTAAGCAAGTTTAAGAAACTTCATTTGTGTTTTGAAACAAATTTGTGAAACTTCTGGTGCACACATTTATAAATAATTTGTGGGGACAAATACTGTTTTTTTTTTAAAGTGTTCTCGTATGTGATTGGAGTAATTCTTAGTGTTACAGTGCAATTCCTACAATAGTGATTTTCAACGGAGTGATGACTTAAATTACCAAAAATCTAAAAACAGTATTATGGAGCACACTTCAACTGAAAAATCACTTTGTCACATGACAGAAAGATTCATTAATTTTTGATGGNAGAGGATTGGTCGTTGAATGGCAACCAGAAAACACCTCTCGTTATCGGAGAACCAAAAGAGACAGAAAGGCAAAGAGAGCGAAGATACTGGAACTCACCAGAATGTAAAAAGAAGTTTTTTCTGGAAAACTTGAATCGATTCCTTCCAGAATGTTCAGAAGCAAGGATGGGTCTGCTGGCTTTAAAACTCCGGTGAATGGTTGGGTAGTTGACAACGGAAGGAAAGGGGTCTCCGACGAAGTTTCAGCAAGGGCTCTCTAGAGAAAGTTCGGAATGACGAAATAAGAAAAGAAGAGAGGGAGCCCATTTATATATAGTACCTATCCCATTATTGGGCGCGAAGCACGAAAAGACGCATTTAATGCGCACGACGTCTTAAGCAGGGGAAAGCGGCTAGAGGCAATGATGAAGCGGTTGAGGTTGTTGCAAAACCCTTCGTCTCCTTACGACGCGTATCCTCGGTGTCAGAAGATCGAAGGCTGGTGGGCAGTTGATGGGACATTTCCAAAATACTCCAAGATGAAGACACGTGTTTTCGGTGTCACTAAATTCTTGTTATTGTGATCACGACACGTACCCATCGGTTCACAAGTCCCTCTCCCCCGAGGTACTGGTTGTAGGGATCAATGGCATTCAGTACGTTTACGTACCGACACGTACCCCTCGGTCGGGGGGATATGGTATATCGGTCCCTATGTGTACCTCCTCGGTTTTGAGGAGTACCGTCCAGGATGGCATTCTCTGCTCCCGTAGAGCTATTGATGTACAGGACGCTAGCCTAGGCTAGGCTAGGCTAGGTTAGCCATCATGACCTCGTCTTACACAATTAGTGTCAGAAGGCTCAAGAAGGCAGGGGACACAGCCAATGGGGAATGGACGCGTGGCATATTATGTCACATCAGAAACAGAAAGACCGGATGCCCTTGCTGACACACGACTTGGGAAAGCAAGCATTTAATTACACCATTCCCTTGATGAGACAACATTTAATGCGATAAAGCTCGGAAGTGAAAGGTAATAAATGTCTCTAAGGCTGGACATTTATTACATCCTCCCTGAGAGGAGCTCATTGAACAGTCGACAGGCCGATGACACAGCCTTGGTTGCTCGGGATCCCGAGCAGTTAAAAGAGAAGACATTCCTCATAGGAAGCCGTGCACACGCTGCCTGTACCTAATGATCACCTACTGACCACACTGACAGCAATCATGAGTTTTTAAGGTATAAATACTCCTCGCAAAAGGCAAGACGGTATGCAACGAAAAACCTTTGTTACAAATTATACTCAGTGTTTTCTTCTTCCTCTCTCTCAAAAAACTGACTTGATCGTCGGAGGGGATACGCCGAAAAACACTCCGGCGCCCTTCTAACTTGTCTTTCTTTGTTCCAGGAACCTTCCTCAGCCTTACTGGATCGTTCTGTTGATCCATGAGGGTCTCCCATTACCGTTTCAGGTTACCACCGGACCTCACAGGCTGTTCCAAGCAGTAGGGTTGACCACTCGACTGACTCACTCGAATTCACCAAGGGAGAGATATGTTCTCGTGTTTATATTGTGCAAGATCCAACACGTACAATTTCCTTAAGATATTCGGATACTGTCTTCGTAAATATAATACGTAAGCAAGTTTAAGAAACTTCATTTGTGTTTTGAAACAAATTTGTGAAACTTCTGGTGCACACATTTATAAATAATTTGTGGGGACAAATACTGTTTTTTTTTTAAAGTGTTCTCGTATGTGATTGGAGTAATTCTTAGTGTTACAGTGCAATTCCTACAATAGTGATTTTCAACGGAGTGATGACTTAAATTACCAAAAATCTAAAAACAGTATTATGGAGCACACTTCAACTGAAAAATCACTTTGTCACATGACAGAAAGATTCATTAATTTTTGATGGAAACAATTTTTTACGATGACTAATGAAGTTGTAATTTCTTCTCTCTACTCTAAAAATTATGCACATTTTAAACACTCCAGTATCTATTGAACAAGATAAGGAGGCGTTGACACAAACTCGCAATTAGGTGTGATAATGATGGATTTGAGCTTGGGCCGTCTATTTGGAATCCATAACATCCAGTGAGCCCTCTCAAAAAGTAACCTTAATGTCCCATGGGCAGAGCACCTGTCTCATCATGAAATTGGGCCACAACCCAGGGACATGAAAGCTCGGGATCGTCCAGCTCGGTAGGTATCTGGTCAGTCATACCAAGCACGACGGAATGTACCTACTCGAGAATAAGAAGCTCCATATAGGATTACCTCAAGTAGCCCCGGTCGCACCACATGTTTGGGGAACAGGGGGACAATTTCTGATGATTCTAATGAACAAATATTCCCTGATAAAGGGAATACTTGTATACATTATGTTTTTATGGATTGTGGGCGTAAAAGACTTCAAGCTGGCAGACTCTGTTGCAAGACAAATGAAGAGGGGACCACAAAATCAGGTGAATAAATAGAAGACGTAGTCACTGTAAAAAGAGAGAATTTCATAATCTTATCTCAAAAACATTGTGTACAAAGGCTCTTAGTCAAAAACCCTCTGTAATCGCTATCTTCTTCCTTAAGTAATACAATCCCTAAGGAACACGATATTTCATTACAGTGGATGTAACTTTTACCTCGGCTAAGGTAAACTACGTACTTTCTGTTCTTCGGCCTAACATTAACTTTTGTTTCCCAATTGTTCCAAGTATTCCCAAACCCCCCCNGGGTCTTCCTCCAAGTTCTCCTCGACCTCTTGCCTCACCGCCTAATCGAAGAGTTTAGACCACCGCGAAGGCTCGAAAGGCTGGAGAAGCTGTGAAAACTTTTTATATCCGGGAGTGTAATTCAAGAGGATGTGGGCAGCCCAGCCGAGCCCGTCGTCACCAGTAAATCTCCAAACAGTGACTGGGTCCGCAAAGTTCACCAACGACCGAGGTGAAGGAGCTATTTCCCGAGGGGAGATGTCTGTATACAAACAAAAAGAGAGGGGAGTGAGTCATGAACACGTAGAAAAGCTCAAGAACAAAATAATAGACCCGAAAGAATCGACGTACTTATCATTCTCCATTCCAAAGGACATAACAAACCGTTATACTCGGGACCGACACCTCTCTGCCAAGATCCCTTGAAGATAAGTAGGTCATCCTTATACCCTTTGTTCGAGTTGGGAAGGTGAGTTACGAGGTACATAGATGGGTCCTTGGCTTTGAGGTAGAAGTGTTGTTGAGGCATGACTCTTAAGAGGGAATAACAAAAAAGGATATCGTTCAGCCCAACATTTATCCCGAGACGCCTACTGAGCTCTAGGACTCCCATAATTATCCTGAAGACATTAAGGCAACACTGCCCGGGGAAGAGGTGGAAATAAGAGAGGAACTGGAGAAGTAGAGGGGCAAAGGGAACCTAATTCCTCCTTCTATGATGGCTTTGGTATAAAAGGGCATTGCATCCTCGGTACCGAGGGTACACAGCCGGGTTATAATCCTCTATGTCCATATTCGGGGGAATGCTGTACTTAACCCTAAATCTATTAATTTGTTCACCATCTTTTACTTTATACTTCACTGGCCTCGAAAAACTGGCCTGAGGATTCTCGGGGGTAGGGCGACGACGAGGCATCTCCAAAAAGTGATAAAAAATGGAGGAGGTCTTTTCCACGAAGATCCCCAAGGAGGCTTCCAGAGGATTGGTCGTTGAATGGCAACCAGAAAACACCTCTCGTTATCGGAGAACCAAAAGAGACAGAAAGGCAAAGAGAGCGAAGATACTGGAACTCACCAGAATGTAAAAAGAAGTTTTTTCTGGAAAACTTGAATCGATTCCTTCCAGAATGTTCAGAAGCAAGGATGGGTCTGCTGGCTTTAAAACTCCGGTGAATGGTTGGGTAGTTGACAACGGAAGGAAAGGGGTCTCCGACGAAGTTTCAGCAAGGGCTCTCTAGAGAAAGTTCGGAATGACGAAATAAGAAAAGAAGAGAGGGAGCCCATTTATATATAGTACCTATCCCATTATTGGGCGCGAAGCACGAAAAGACGCATTTAATGCGCACGACGTCTTAAGCAGGGGAAAGCGGCTAGAGGCAATGATGAAGCGGTTGAGGTTGTTGCAAAACCCTTCGTCTCCTTACGACGCGTATCCTCGGTGTCAGAAGATCGAAGGCTGGTGGGCAGTTGATGGGACATTTCCAAAATACTCCAAGATGAAGACACGTGTTTTCGGTGTCACTAAATTCTTGTTATTGTGATCACGACACGTACCCATCGGTTCACAAGTCCCTCTCCCCCGAGGTACTGGTTGTAGGGATCAATGGCATTCAGTACGTTTACGTACCGACACGTACCCCTCGGTCGGGGGGATATGGTATATCGGTCCCTATGTGTACCTCCTCGGTTTTGAGGAGTACCGTCCAGGATGGCATTCTCTGCTCCCGTAGAGCTATTGATGTACAGGACGCTAGCCTAGGCTAGGCTAGGCTAGGTTAGCCATCATGACCTCGTCTTACACAATTAGTGTCAGAAGGCTCAAGAAGGCAGGGGACACAGCCAATGGGGAATGGACGCGTGGCATATTATGTCACATCAGAAACAGAAAGACCGGATGCCCTTGCTGACACACGACTTGGGAAAGCAAGCATTTAATTACACCATTCCCTTGATGAGACAACATTTAATGCGATAAAGCTCGGAAGTGAAAGGTAATAAATGTCTCTAAGGCTGGACATTTATTACATCCTCCCTGAGAGGAGCTCATTGAACAGTCGACAGGCCGATGACACAGCCTTGGTTGCTCGGGATCCCGAGCAGTTAAAAGAGAAGACATTCCTCATAGGAAGCCGTGCACACGCTGCCTGTACCTAATGATCACCTACTGACCACACTGACAGCAATCATGAGTTTTTAAGGTATAAATACTCCTCGCAAAAGGCAAGACGGTATGCAACGAAAAACCTTTGTTACAAATTATACTCAGTGTTTTCTTCTTCCTCTCTCTCAAAAAACTGACTTGATCGTCGGAGGGGATACGCCGAAAAACACTCCGGCGCCCTTCTAACTTGTCTTTCTTTGTTCCAGGAACCTTCCTCAGCCTTACTGGATCGTTCTGTTGATCCATGAGGGTCTCCCATTACCGTTTCAGGTTACCACCGGACCTCACAGGCTGTTCCAAGCAGTAGGGTTGACCACTCGACTGACTCACTCGAATTCACCAAGGGAGAGATATGTTCTCGTGTTTATATTGTGCAAGATC
>CAUOFW020000837.1:763004-789347 GCA_963454935.2 Ilex paraguariensis
TGGTTTGGGAATACGGGGAACAATTGGGAAGCAAAAGTTAATGTTAGGCCAAAAATTAGAAAGTACGTGCTTCATCTCAGCCGAGGCTAAAGTTACATCCACTGTAATGAAATATCTTGTTCCTTAGGGACTGTATTACTTAAGTAAGAAGATAGCGATTATAGAGAATTTTTGCTGAGAGCCTTTGTACACAATATTTCTTAGATGAGATTATGAAATTCTCTCTTTTTACAATGATTACGTCTTCTATTTATTCACCTAACTCTCTAGGGTTTCTACAATTCTTACTTTTCTTGGCTGATTTTGTAGTCCCCTCTTCATTTATCCTATAGCAAAGTCTGTCAACCTGAAGTTTTTTGTGCCCACGATCCATAAAAACATAATGTATACAAGTATTCCCTTTATCAGGGAATATTTGTTCATTAGAATCATCAAAAATTGTCCCCTTGTTCCCCGAACATGTGGCGCGACCGGGTCTACTTGAGGTACATCTGATATGGAGCTCCTTATTCTCGAGCAAGTACATTCCGTCGTGCTTGGTATGACGGAGCAGATACCTACCGAGCTGGATGATCTTGGGCTTTCATGTCCTTGGGCTGTGGCCCAATTTCATAATGACATAGGCGCTCTACACGTGGGCCATTAAGGTTGCTTTTTAATGGGGCCTGTTGGATGTTTTGGATTCCAAATGAACGGCCCAAGCTCAAATCCATCGTTATCACACCTAATTGCGAGTTTGTGTCAATGTCCTATTATCTTGTTCAATAGATTATGGAGTGTTTAAAACGTGAACAATTTTTAGAGTAGAGAGAAGAAATTACAACTTCATTTGCCATCATAAAAAATTGTTTCCATCAAAGATTGATGAATCTTTCCGTCATGTGACAAAGTGATTTTTTAGTCGAAGTGTGCTCCATAATACTGTTTTTAGATTTTTGGTAATTTAAGTCATCACTCCGTTGAAAATCTCTATTGTAGGAATTGCACTGCAACACTAAGAATTACTCCAATCACGTACGAGAACACTTTAAAAAAATAGTATTTGTTCCCACCAATTATTTATAAATGTGTGCACCAAAAGTTTCACAAATTTGTTTTCAAAACACAAATGAAGTTTCTTAAACCTGCTCACGTATTATATTTATGAACTCAGTATCCAAATATCTTAAGGAAATTAAATAGTCAACTTCTATATGATTTTAATTTAAACTGTAAAATCCATTTTTATAGGAATGGGATGGTCAGAGTATGTTTACTTTGCTTTAAGTGCTCGTTTATGTGGGCAGAATTGCTTTTCAATTGATGGGGAGTATCATTAGCTAACTTTCAAAGTACATTTATTTCTGTAAATCCCCACATTCTTATCTTTATATTGCAACGTAATTATGTTTTGAAATACTAATATATGTGATAATGTATGCATGAATTATGTAGATTGTAAGAGTAGAAATAAAAATATTAGTTGAGGTAAAAGGTTATGAATGGGAAGTTAGGAAGTATTCCGAAGTTCAAACACATTTTTGATAAAATTTGGATAGAAATGATTTTGGACACTGCCTAGTATTTGGACCATAACTTTGTACCCTGATGTCCGTTTGTGCTGAAATGTTTACAGTGGATAGTAGACTTTCAGGTCTACAAAAGTGTATTTCACGAATATTTTCCAAATCGACCTCTAAATAGGCCAAAACTTCATTGGAAGTTTCAGCAAAAATAGGAAGTACGTTCGAACGTGAAAGTACGTTCGAACGTGAAAGTACATTCGAACGACCTACGTTCGAACGTGAAAGTCCATTCCAACGACAATGCATTTCAGTACTTTGTCTCTGAAGGAAAAAACAAAAGTACTAGGAGCAAATGACGTTCGAACGCCAAAATGACGTTCAAACATGAGTTACGAAGTCTGGATTTCAGAATCGAGCATAGAAGACCATTTTTTCCCCTAAAAATACATAAGGGCATCTCCTTTAGCCTCCGTACACCATTTACAACCCTAGAAAGCCTTGAGAAACAAGAAATAAAGGTAGAAAACACAAGATCAAGAGGGATTTGTACCTTGAAGTNGAGACCATTTTTTCCCCTAAAAATACATAAGGGCATCTCCTTTAGCCTCCATACACCATTTACAACCCTAGAAAGCCTTGAGAAACAAGAAATAAAGGTAGAAAACACAAGATCAAGAGGGATTTGTACCTTGAAGTGGATCAAAATCTCAAATTTTTCAAGAACACTAAGGAAAAAGAAGGTGGGGGTTTTCTTCCACTTTTGTTCATTGATCCTAGGGCTTATATATATACATGTTTTGACTCTAAATCTTATATATATGTATTGAAATTCTTGATTCTTGATATTCTTGCAACTATTACCATGTTTTGAGTGAAATTATAGTTGATAGCCATAAAACCCTTGTTTTTGATGTCAAAACCTAGTTTTTGAGAAAAATGAAATATTTTTCTTGATATTCTTGTGCTCTTGATTCAAAAATTTTAGTGCTTTATTTTGAACAATAAAAGTATGTCTTTTGATGATCTCTTGCTTATTTTTTTGAGAAGTAATATTGACAAAGTACCTATGAAACTGAGGTTTTTTAAATTACTTGTGATTTGAGAAATATCTATGGCATGAAGTTTTGAATTTACTTGTGATTTGAGAAAATGGTTGGTATTGCATCTTTAGTATGGTTTGTTGTGATGAACTTAAATTGCTTTCGAAAACTGCCGTAGAGTGTTAGAGATTAGTTTATCCCAATGGGGGTGAGATAGTTACCTAACACTTGTAATAGGTTGTTGTTTGTGAGAGTAACCATTATTGTTCACGTAGGTTCGAGGCTGAGGAATAGTATACTTTTCCTTGGAAAGATTCGTTAATGTTGTGGGAGACGGTATATGTCCTTCCTAAAGTGGTTTGTATGGATTTGATGGGTGAACGAAATAGATTCGTCGTGTAGATTCATGGGAAGCAACCAACATACATGAGAATATGAGATGATGCTTTTGAATGATTAATTGATTTTTTCAATTCTGACATGTTTATTCCTTTCATTTAACTTATTGTTATTGCGGTAACTTGAGATCGAATAAATTACCACTGTTTTATTTCAAATTATATATGATATTTTGGAAAGTGAGACCGAATTGTTTTATATGTTTTCTAAACCTTATTCAAGTTTATATGTTCGTCTAGGCCAGATTTCTTAGATGATTTTCTTTGGGATGACAGAAAGAGATCTAAACTCTCTCTTCTATCGATGGTTGGAGTTGATTTCAATTAAAAGTCATTTGTAAGGATAAATAATCAATTGAAAGACCTTCGCTTGATGAAGCCTATCAGATAAGAGAAAGTATTCTAACTCTAGATACTAGATTGAAAAGAAAAGAATGGTTAAATGTGAATTTGAAAGAATTGAGAGAAAGAAAAATGAGAGAGTAATTTTAGTAGGAAGTATAAAAGTGGTTAAATATATATATATATTGGAGTGTAAGGCACCACCAATTTATAGACTCACTAGAAATTTTTTAAAAAAAACATGCAACTATTTGAAATTGTATCTTTTAGTCCAAAATGTATTAATGATGATTTTATGAAAAAAGTATAATCATTTGAAATGGAGTTTTTTTATCTATGAGATATCAAAGTTACGAAAAATTGCAAGTATTTGTAATGGTGAATTTTTCACTCTACACCTTTCAAATTTTATCTCAAAAGTCACATCTTTTTTCTATATGCAGTGAACTTTTCAATTATATACTATTCGTGATTTATTATACAAGGACCAATAATACAAAATTTCCAAGTTCTCTCCCCTTTTCATCAACTTACCCTTCATTGTCATGTACCAACATAACCACAAGGCGAAAAATCAAAGTTACACCAAACATTTAAGGCGAAAAATCAATGTTACATCAAACATTTCAAGTTCATTAGCTGGAACCTTTCATTTCCGCAAACATCTCTTTCAACCTTTTACATATAAGTTAAATAAGTTTAACCTCATATCTAACAAAATTTCAAATTTTATTTTGGTATGTCGATTTCAATTAATTAATTATGACGTCAATTCAATTAGCCAAGTCATTATTTTTTAGGGTCCGTCTACAATACCAAAAATATTTTTTTGCTACTGTACCGTTAAATGAATATGAACCATTGATTCAAACGAATGGTTACAACCATTGATCGAACAAAACAACACTATTTTATTTTTTAGTTACTGCACACTTAGTAGGTAAATGGGATGAAGGATGAAGGCAATTAAAAAACAAAAAAAGACAAAGACAAAGACGAAGACGGACAAAGAAGAAGACGAGTTGCTTAATTTATTCACACATTTTTTGATCCCTATGGAACCATTTAAGAGATTTTAAATTAATTAGTAGGTTGAGATTAAGGTAATCTTATCTTTAAACAAACAAATACACTTAAAATTTTTTAGAATAAGGTTATTATCTTTTTGGATGCACTGATTCCACATTTTAGGGGTAAGATTACGCTGGTAATACTTTCTGGTATTATTGGAGTGAGAGTTATTACTTTATGTGTGTGGTTTGCACGTTTTGGGTTATGATTACGATATTTTGAGGTTATGTTACTAATTTTTCGGATTTAGTTAGCACGTAACACTTTTTGATCGAGATTATTACTTTTTAAGTTTGATTAGCACGTTTTGGGTTAGGTTAGCATGCTTTGTGTACATTTACCACTCCCTGAGATGCGATTATCATTTTTTGGGTGTGGTTACCATGATTTTGGGTGACATTACCACTTTTTTAGGTCGGATTAAAACGTTTTGAGGTTGGGTTAGCATGTTTTGGGTAAGTTTTACCACTCTATTGCATGAGGTTATCATTATTAGGGTGATATTAACTATCTTTCGACTTTAGTAAAAAGTGTGGTTACCATGTTTTGGGTGACAATTAACATTCAATTCATCCAATAAACATTCATTTTATTAAAGCAACACCAAAGGATCATCCAATTGATCTAATTAATATTAAATTAATCAAATTAACATTTAAATTCAATTAGTTAACATTTAATTTATCAAACTAAAATTCAATTTCATCTTATTAACACCTAATTTATCAAATTAACATTAAATTTGAGGAGTCTAATTGAAGATATACCTATCTAGAAGGGTGTCAATGATAATTACCTATTTATTTTAGTTGCAATTGGTGATCAATCTTACCAATCAGGATCAGTCATGATTGATCATGATCACCATGAGTCTTATTAAAGATCTTCTACCAATCAGAATCGGTCATGACTGATCTTATTCTTTTGTCACTCATCTTTTATTTTTTGGAAAAAGTTCAGTCCCACGCCTCTTAGGTTGATTATCTTCAAGAACACTCCATATATTTGATGAATTGAATATTAATTTGACGAATTAAATACTAATTGGATGATATTGAATATAATTTGATGAGTTAAATTTTAATTGGATGAATTTTGAGGTTAACATGATGTCAATTTGCCGAATTGCATGTTAATTGAATATTTTTGGAATAAAATTTTAAAAAATAATATTTTAGGTGTTAAACTAACAAAATGTGCATATTTTGGGGGATAAAAGTGTTATTTCCAATATTAGGAAATCAAGATCGATCATGCTTTGTCACGACGGATCCAGATTTGGCAATTGTATTAATAACAGTTTTATCCCAAAAGTATGAATGTTTTATTAATATTTAATTCATTAAATTAACTCCAAATTAGCATTCAATTCATTAAAATAACATTCAATTTCATCAAATTAACATTAAAATTCAACTAATTGACATTAAATTAACATTCAATTTATATTGACGTTTATCCAATTAGCATTCATTAGTCCAATTAAAATTAAGTTAACATTNAGAATTCATCAAATTAACACTCAATTCATCAAATTAACATTCAATACATCCAATTAACACTCATATAAAATTAATATTCAAAATCATCTAATAAAGATTCAACTTATCTAACCAAACACCAAAGTAACATATAATTTCATCTAATTAATATTTAATTATGTTTAAAAAAATTAATATTTAATTCACGAAATTAGCACCAAATTAACATTTTATTCATAGAATTAATATTCAATTTCATCTAATAAATATTCAATCCATCAAATTAACATTCAAATCAACTAGTTAACATTAAATTTATCTAATTAACATTTGATTTCATCCAACTAATATCCAGTTCATCAAATTAACATTAAATTAACATTCAATTTATATTGACATTTATCCAATTAGCATTCATTAGTCCAATTAAAATTAAGTTAACATTCAATTTTATCNTAAATTAACATTCAATTTATATTGACGTTTATCCAATTAGCATTCATTAGTCCAATTAAAATTAAGTTAACATTCAATTTTATCTAATAAATATTTAATTTATCAAATTAACATTCATTTCATTCAATTTATATTGAAATTCAACCACTTAACACTCAATTTATCCAATTAATATCCAAAATCATCCAATAAAAATTCAATTTATAAAATCAATGCCAAATTAAAATACAATTTTTTAATTAATATTTATTAATTGAGTGTTAATAGGATGAATTTGAATATAAATTGGATGAATTAAATATTAATTTTGCGTCAATTTGATGAATCGAGTATTAATTGGATGAAATTGAATGTTAATTTGATGAAGTAAATGTTTATTAGATAAAATTGAATGTTAATTTGGTGAATTGAATGTTAATTTGATGAATTGAATATTAATTGGATGAAATTACATATTACTTTGGTGTCGATTTGATAAATTGAATATTTCTTGAATGATTCGGTATATTAATTTAATTAATTAAGTGTTAATTGAATGAATTTAAATATTACTTGGATGAATTAAATATTAATTTTGTGTTAATTTGATGATTGAGTGTTAATTGGATGACATTAAATATTAATTTGATGAATTTAATATTAATCGAATGTTAATTTGATGAAATTACATGTTACTTTAGTGTTGATTTGATAAATTAAATTTTTAATCCATTATTTTGGCCATTAATTAGATAAATTGAATGTTAATTGGATGATTTTTAATATAAACTGGAGGAATTGGATGTTAATTTGATGAATTGGATATTAGTCGAATTGAATTGAATGTTAATTTGATGAATTTAATGTTTATTAAGTGAATCTGAATGTTAATTTAATGAATTGAATATTAATTTGGTGTTAGCTTGATTAGTTAAATTTTAATTGGACAAATTGCATGTTACTTTGGTATTGATTTGATAAATTGAATCTTAATTGAATATTTTTGAAGTAAATTTGTTTAATTTAGTGTTAGTTAGATGAATTTGAATATCAATTGCATGCATTGAATGTTAATTTAGTGCTAACTATTATGAATTTATTATTAATTGGATGTTCAATAATAGACATATCTTCAATAAGGCCACATCTATTTTTAAAATATTTTTACATATTAAAATTCAGGTCGATTAAAATTATATATTAAATAAATAATTTTTATGTATTAAATTCGAGTCGATTAAAAATTATATTTTTAGACATATTAAAATTTGAACCAATTAAAATTCAATTTGAATCAAATGACATTGAATTTTAATTAGTCCGAATTTTGATACATAAAAAAATATAAATTTTAATTAACTCAAATTTTAGTACTTAAAAAATAAAGATTAATCAACTAGAATCAAATTTTAATTGACACGAGCTTTAATTAAAAAAATATAAATTTTAATTGACTCGAATTGGTACTTTTTTTTTTATTACAAAAGATAATGAGATAAAAATAACATATTCATGCTGCCTCTAAAAACATTAATGACAGCTGATTGCATCCGCAGCTTGACAGAGCTATGAGAGAGCTGAGAGAAGCAGCTGAGCTGAACAAATATAGGGCCAGAACAGCACCTTTCTTGAATAATTTTAATAGGCTCGTATCGGTACTAGCAACTCAGGTTGATCTCAAATTTTAATACCTAAAAACAATAATTTTATTAGGCTCAAATTTTAATACATAAAAAATAAAATTTAATTAGTTTGAATCAAATTTTAATCGAGTTAAATTTTAATATATACAACAATGAATTTTAATCGTATTGAATTTTAATATGTAAAAAAATAAATTTTAATTGATTCAAATTTTAATATAATTTTATGTAAAAGGATTTTTTGGGGTTTATGTAGGGAAAATTTTGATAATTTTTTTTGTTATAAATGTTGATTTAATGGCGTGGGTATCAATAATGATTACATATAAACTAGATGAGATGTCAATGATATTTTAGATAATAAAGAGAGTGTCTTTGAAGATATAATAAATTAAAAGAGTTCTGGTTGAAACTTTTTGTAAAGTAAATCACCACGATTGATCCTAGATTACATCATGATCGGTCTTACCTTGAATTAGGATCAATCCTAGCTTGTCATGAATCGATCATTAAGTACTAAACAATGCTTAATTATCTTAATAAGTGGTAATTTATCCAATAAAATTTGGGGGTAAGATACCACGTTTTAGAGGTAAGTTATCACTTTTGTGGGATAAATTATCATTTTTTGGGAGTAAGTTACAACAGCTTAGAGGTAAGGTACTACTCTTGTGGGGTACCTTTTCACTTTTAGAGAGTAAGTTGTCACTTTTTGAGGGTAAGGTATAATTTTTTGGGGGTAAGTTACTACTTTTGTAAGATAAGTTACAACTATTTTGGGGTATGTTATAATTATTTGGGGTTAACTTATCACTTTTTTGGGGTAAGGTACTATTTTTTAGAGGGTAAGATACCACTTTTTGAGATAAATTACAACTGTTTGAGGGTAATATATTACTTTTTAGGGGTATGTTACCATTTTTTTGGGGGTAAAATTGTTACTTTTAGTGGGTAAGTTATTATTTTTTGGAGGTATGTTACAACTTTTCGGGGGTAGGGTACCATTTTTTGCGAGTATATTAACACTTTTATGGGGTAAATTACAACTGGTTGGAATAAAGTATCACTTTTTAAGAGTAAGGTATCACTTAAGTTACCATTTTTTGGAGAGATAAGTTACAACTATTTGAGCGTAAAGTACCATTTTTTAGAGGTAAATTATCACTTTTTGGAGGGTAAGGTACTATTTTTTGAGGTAAGTTACAATCATTTGAGGGTAAGAGTACCACTTTTTAAAAATAAGTTACCACATTTATAGGGGTAAATTATCACTTTTTAATTGTGTGTACCACTCTTTTGGGATGTAAGTCACTTTTTGGGAGGGAAAGTTACAACTGTTTGAGAATAAGGTATCATTTTTTAGGAGTAAGTTATTATTATTTTTTTTTGAATAAAGTACCACTTTTTTGGGAAAATCGGTGAAACCAATTGTAAGTTTTTGATGTACAGATGTCAAACACATAAATCTTTTACTTTATTTGTATGGTACTGAAAAAGTAAAGTGCGATACTAAAGTGAACTCCCATTTTCTACGGCTTGTGAAAATGAAATTAAATCTTTACCGATTCCTAAATTAAAGTGAAATTCTTGTAAATATATCACATAATTATGTAGAATAGCTTATCTTATTTCTTTTAGAAATCGTATTAATTTTATCCCTTGTGATTTTTCTACTCTCAATTTATTGGTAAAAATCTCAGTATAGAGTGACCAATGATTAATTTGTTATTGAACGTCGTCAAATCGTTTAACAACCATTAGGATCATAATATCATGACAAGTTATGAATTCACCCATACTTTTTTAATAATTATATTTTGTGGTTTATTACTCTCACTAATTTTAAAATTCTTAATGAAAGCGACATTATCCGTCTCTATGATTCTCGTACTATGGGTAGGACAGTAACATTTCTTTTCTTTTAGATTTTTCTAGGTAACTAATGAAATAACATTTAATCATTCTAATATTTAATTTTTTTAATATAAAATTTAGTCTCTGTTGGATAATCATCAATATTCTTGTATCTCAAACTCCAACAATAGTCATCCACAAAATAAGAATAATGAGAAATTACATAATATACTCCTAAGCATTTCCACTATGGTGTCATTGTGCCTATTAACTATACTATTATGCGACGGCTAACTAGACATAGTGTATTAAATACAAATATCTAACTTTTTAAGGAGTGTAACAAATAGACATGAACATTATTTTTAACCATCTTACTTTCATAATATTTACCACATGTTCAATCTGATGACTTTCACCTTTTCATATAATTATCTTTCAACATTAATAATATATACCTTAATGACATTTGAAATTGTTTCAGATACTTTATTGAGATAGTCAGAATGTGAAAAATCATCCATAAATATGATAAATATTCTTCATATGTTTTGTATGGATAACTTCAAAGAGTTTTGCACTCCTTCCAGCATTCTTATTTATGTATTTGGTTCATTTTTCCTTAATAGAATTCATATAACCCAAATTCTATATTCAAAACAATGTCATCTTTCTGTAATTATGTGGTCCAATCATTTATGTCACAAGATTGTTAGGAAGTTCACACAAAATTCTCAAATCTGTGAGAAACAACAATAGAGAAAACACATGTCAAAGAAAAACAATCACACGCACAAGACAATATTTACGTGGTTTGGTAATTTGTCTACATCTACGAAGCTGCATGAGTTTCATTATTCTCAAGAACGATTACAGAGAAGGCGGCGGCCGTACAGAGTCAACGAAACCCTAATCACACAAAAGAAACAGGTTTTATATGTCTTGTACCGGGCTACAAACAAACATGCCCAAAAAAATTTTCATTAAAAACCACGCAACATGATCAACATAAAACTAGACTCCACAAAAAAACCCAACAAAGATAAAAGAATTTTTCATTTATCAAATTACAATAGGTTCCAAACATTATAATGGAGGGTTAGAAGAGATTTAAAAAATAGGTCATCAAACTTTAATTTGTGTAAACCATCAAAAAAAAATATTAGAACACTAAATGAGGTAAATAAATCAACACTTTCATTAGCATATTTGACAGGAATAATAAACATCACGAAATTTAGATAAGAAAATCAAACTTTAAAAATAGCAGGAACATAAAGTGTTGTAACAAATATAAATGATGATCGACATTTAAAAACAAACAAAAAGTCACAACCATCTCCCATGGGGTTTTAACCAAATTAAACATAAATATAAATTTACAATACTGGTTTGGGCTATGAGGAATTCCTAGCATCAAATGGGAAACATTAATAATAGCAAAATCCAGTCAATTCATCATGTACTACAAGAAACTTAATCAAGGTTTGTTTCGGAACATATAAATACTCAAGTATTTATCTTTCTTTTTGAACGATACCCTTTCGTTATGACATCCTTTGAATACTGTCTTGATGACACCTAGGGCAACCCTTATTTCATGTCCTTAGGCATCTTCCTTTACTTTTCAGCTCATTGATTTATGAGGTGAATTCAATAGTGTCCTATTTTTTAAGTCTTGTTTCTTTTTTAAACAAAAGTAATTGATATACATTAACATGTTACTTACCCTCAATAAAGGTTCGGACAAAGAGTTCAAAACATAAATTACGTAAAAGAATTCATCTATCCCCAAAACCTTCAACTTAATAGCTAGAATTATCAGGATATATTCACACATTCTACTCGTACCATCAAATTTCATAATGCTAAGTTTAGTCATTAGTGTCAAATAAAAGACTCCAATAGTTTCATAAAATTCTTAAACTACTATAACATTCATAAGCACTTATCCATTTGAGAACATAATAACTTAATGTTATTTTTAATTATCATTCACATAAACATAATATCTAATATGTTCGATCTCTTATAGGATTTGTGGAAAACCTTTTCTTTAGAATTATTTGATTCAATAATAGCAGTCAATTTATTTATTTTTTATTTTTTCATTTTGAAGTGTCAAATAAATATTCAAACACATTAATGAAACTAAATTTGTTCTTACCAATCTGAAAAATTTATTCCATTAAGTATTGAACAAGACCAAGATCAAGCATGCGAATGTAAAAAAAAAAAATGAATTGGCAATAAGGTAAATGCTCACTATATTAATGCTTTGAGTCATCAATAAATTCTATTATGAGGTAGAATTAAATACATATTCTAATAAGTAATAAGTAGTACTACCGTAATTCTCTTTTGGGTAGCAATCACGATATACTAATAGTTTAAACATTATGGTGATTCCCAATTTCCTAATAAGACTTATTAATAATATATCTATAATTAGGTAGGTCCATTACCTTTGGGTATCTGATTCCATACACGTTAAGAATATATATCAATTATTCTATTCCAATTAATTAATTACTTAAAAAGTGGTGCATCTTTGGACCTATTCCAAATGATTCAGAAACTACGATTTTCTAGTCATTATTTTAATATTTTTGTAATGGGTATTAAATCTCAATTATATGATTTAATACTTATTAGTCATTTTAGTTAGGCCACTATATCATAATATAATCACTAAATCAAAACAATAACGTTGCACAAAAAATTATTTTAATGTCACAATATAACAAATATTAAAAGCAATTATGTGATTCGATATCTATGAGCCATTCTAATTATACTACTTTAATGACTACCAAACTATATCGTAATATCGAGCTCGAATTGAAATAATGATATTGTATAATAGTATTTTAATATTTTGATAATAAATATTAAATATCAATTATGTGATTTGATATATATAAGTCATTCTAGTTGATGAATTAAGTATTAATATGATGAATTAAGTGTTAATTGAATGAATTTGAATATAAATTGGAAGAATTGAATCTTAATTTGATGAATTGAATATTAATTGGATGAGATTGAATGTTAAGTTGATGAATTAAATGTTCATTAGTTAAATTTTAATGCTAATTTGATGAATTAAATGTCTATTAGATGAAATTGAATGTTAATTTAAAGAATTGAATATTAGTTTGATATATATTTGATGAATATAATATCAATTAAATTAAATTGCATGTTATTTTGATTTTGATGCGATAAATTGAATCTTTATTGGATGATTTTGGATTTTAAAGGCTGTATGAGACTATTTAAACACAAAATTAAATAATTTAAAGATAAAATTGATAAATTAATACTTTAAGAACTAACTGATAAATATATATAACTTTAAAGATGAAAATATAATTAACATTTTTTTCGGATTACGAACGAACCTAAGAAGTGACGATTCGGCGTAATTTAGCAAATGAAGAATTACACTTTAATCCCTAAAGTTATCACATTTATTAGTTTGGTACTTAAAATATTAAATTTTAATTTAATCCCTAAAATATTTAATTTTGTCTTTAAATAGTTCCGGACAAACATTTAACATCCAAAATCATCTAATAAATATTCAATTTATCAAATCAAAACCAAACTAATAATTCAATTAATATTCAACATCAAATTTACACCAAATTAACATTTAGCTCTTCAAATTAACATTTAATTTCATCTAATAAATATTTAATTCATCAAATTAACATTCAAATTCAACTAATAAATATTAATTCATCAACTTAACATTCAATCTCATCTAATTAATATTCAATTTATCAAATTAATATCAAATTAACATTCAATTCATCTAATTTATATTCAAATATATTCAATTAACATTCAATTAATCTAATTAAAATTAAAAATCATCAATAAATATTTAATTTATTAAATTAAAATCAAAGTAACATGTAATTTCATCTAATTAATATTTAATTTATCAAATTTACACTAATTAACATTAATTTGACCTAATTAACATTCAATTCAGCTAATCAACATTCAATTCATCAAATTAACACTAAACCAACATTCAATTCATCAAATTAACACTCAATTCATTAAATTAACATCCAAAATTATCCAATAAAAATTTAATTTATCAAATCAACACCAAAGTAATATGCAATTTTATCCAATAAACATGTAATTCATTAAATCAACATCAAATTAACATTCAATTCAACAAATTGGCATTCAATTTCATCTAATAAAATTCATCAAATTCACATTCAAAATCAACTATTTAACATTAAATTCATTCAATAAATATTCATTTATCAAATTAATACCAAATTAATATTTAATTCATTAAATTATGTGGTATGTTATATGGTTAATGTTGCTATTCCAACTTTTTTATAGGTTGGGTTACAACTTTTCTGAATTAAGTATCAACGTTTTGAGGTATGTTTTAATTTTTGGGGTTGGGTTAAAATTTTTTGGGATTGTGGTATAACCTTTTGGAAGGGGTTCAAATTTTTTTGGTGGAGTTCAAACTTTTTAGGATTGATTATAACTGTAATAGTGGGGTTACAACTTTAACGATAGGATCACAAC
This sequence comes from Ilex paraguariensis, assembly GCA_963454935.2. Lineage (NCBI taxonomy): Eukaryota > Viridiplantae > Streptophyta > Magnoliopsida > Aquifoliales > Aquifoliaceae > Ilex > Ilex paraguariensis. The sequence goes on from CAUOFW020000837.1 coordinate 777,346, forward strand.
TTTTTTGGGGCGGGTTACAATTTTTATGGATAGAGTTTCAACCAAAGCTTTTGGGTATGTTGCAATTTTTGGGGTTGGGTTTCAAATTTTTTGGATTGAATTATAATTTTTTTGGGGTTATAAGATTGTAAGTTAGAATACAACTTTTAACTACTTGTTCAATTGTTTGTCGAAAAGGAAGTTGACGGTACCAAAGTGTAATCCTTTCATCAAATTACCCTTCATAGTCATGTACAAACATGAATCACATTTCAGGCGAAAAATCAATGTTACATCAAACATTTCAATTTCAATAGCGCAAACATCTCTTTTAACTTTTTACATAAAACAAAAATAAGTTGGACCACAGGATAGGTACATCTTATTCTCACACGCTGGTCTTCCCGTCTATTAATTAGGAGGGAATTGAATCATTTTTTGGTGTATTCCAATGTTGCTCTAAAATCTATTATTATTGATATAAGGGATTCAATTGACAGACAATTTTTAGGCAATTACTAGTGATGAGTTCAATTATCTTATTTTAGGACTTCTTTGGATGAAATTTAAAGAAATAAACACACATAATTGCGAACTAATAAAAGGGAATCTCTTTATTAAGTCAATCAAAGGGTTTTCAGTTATAGAAGGACTGAATTAATATCTTTAATTATAGCAATAACTACATTCTAAAACTAACTTAACATTGCTTCTAAAAATGCCCAGATCGTGAGTCTTGTGGGATCTGAATGTTGTGTTTCAACTTCCACCTTCTCTGCCTTTTATATCTACTATTTTTTACGGTTTCGTCTCAATCGACGGTTATTTAACTTGTAACTCTCAGATAGTTATTCCTATTTCAAATAAAACTGTGTCTAACCATCTCTCGTCTTTTCTTAGATTCTGCCACATGACCTACTCTTTAATATCCCCCATTCACTAGGTGTTGGTGCATCGAATATTCTTATGATTTTATATTTTAGGTCCAAACAACTGGAAATCAAGTTTTCTCTATGAACCTTTTATCTTAAGATACATAACTAGACACAGTATGTGTATCTATACAACTATAAAAATGTCAACAAAAATGCAAAACTTTTGTTTGATTAAAATAACCTTAATAACTTGAGTAATATCCATTTTATCCTTTTCATTTAATGATAAATATTAATATTATTGAAGGTTACTTGCATTATTGGACTTCTGGCTATTAAGTTGTTTTTGTATTTTCCTTAAATGCTACATATATTCTATATGTCAAGCATGAGTTAAATAAGTTCATCGGTCACTCATAAAGCTGCATCTCCAATTCATTCAATCCAAAGTTTAGTTTTCTTCAAATTTTGGCTATATAAAATTCATTGTTATAAATTTAGTAGTACAATATTTAGTTTTCTTCCTCTTAATTTCTAATTTTCTCACATGTCTTACATTCTTGTACTTGCTCAAACCTTACTTTTTTTTCTTGTGGTCTGAATTTCTATTTTTCTTGTAAGGAGTATACATATTTCTAAAACAATTCATTGTTTTATTCATCATTAACGAAAGAACATTTTCATATTACCTTTGTGATCATAGGTTTCTATTTTCATTCATGTGATTTATAATTTAATGATTTTGTGATTGATTATTTTTATTAATCTAATTAATTTTGATTGCTTAGTAGGTTTGTTGGCAACAACTTGAGAAAAATAAATGCTCTATAAAACAGTTGTGGGCTTTAGATATTATGTAAAGTTGATTGCACGTTATTTGGTTGTTGAGAATTAATATAATTACGATAAGAAAGGAAATTAATAAAAAAAATTATTATTACGACTATCTATGTTGTTGCATTTGACACTTCTGTAGTCGAATATATATTTGTGTAATATGTACAGACATACATTGAAATAAGTTATTCGTGTATATGTGTACTTATGATTGTGTGCACATTTATATATCATTGGTATAAGCTTAATTATTGTTGTTATATAGAAAATGACTTAAATATACAAGTACTCGATAAGGTATACCTAAATTTGTGATGATTATGCATATGTCAAAAATTGGTCCAAGGTCTTTGAACCTTTTTGCAATTATGGATTTGATATTTAGTTCGAGTTTTGTTAGAGGCTAAATTTTTGTGTTGCAAATAATAAATAATCTTTATAAAATTAAAAGTTTAATATGAAAATTGTCCACATGCAACGCACGTATGCACCAACGAGTATTTATAAGTAAAGAGTGTTGGTTTCCTTGTTCAATGATAATTCTACTTTCCATTAAAGTAAGAGTTTAAAAAAATACTTCTTTTAATAGACCAATCATAAACCATTACTTGTATCAATTAGATTAGAATTAATAATTTTATCATTATTTAGCCAATCAAATTATCCGATAATAATTAATAAAATCACATATATGAAATCGCGGGATTACATTAATTCTTACAAACCATTCACTCACTAGTGTATCTAAATCCATTGGCACGGATCTCACTCCAAACTCCAAATCCCAAACTTACTTTTCCTAAACCAAATTTCAGTTGGAGCATAAATAGATTTTTATTTTTGGGTCAGGAGCTCAAATTGATTGATCATGATCATTTATGTCTTTACGTATTTCCTAGTCTTTGAGTGACCAATAACGCAATATGAATCACAATTTATAGTGAAAAATTAATGTCACTTCACATATTCAAATTCATTAGCTGGACATCTGTTTTCATATGACATAAATAAGTGGACCCTATGATAGGTACATAGAATTTTTCACAAAGTGGTCACCTTTTCTAATGGTATGTTTGGTTGAAATGATAAAAAATAGGAAAGATAGAAAAATAAAAGTATTCTATTGGACCACCCCACTGAATGGTACAGACAAGACATTTCTGCTTTTGAAGGACCAATAATACAAAATTTTCAAGTTCTCTCTGCATATTTTCATCAACTTACCCTTCATAGTAATGTACAAACATGAATCACGGTGTAAGACTAAAAATCAATGTTACATCAAACATTTCAAGTACAAACATGAATCAAGATGTAAGGCGAAAAATCAATGTTACGTCAAACATTTCAATTTCAATAGTAGGAGCCTTTCATGTCTGCAAAAATCTCTTTTAATCTTTAACATAAAACATCTCTTTTTCGCCTTACATCTTGATTCATGTACAATCGTGAATCAAGATGTAAGGCAAAAAATCAATGTTACATCAAACATTTCAAGTTCAATAGCTGGAACCTTTCATTTCTGCAAACATCTCCTTTGACCTTTTACACAAAACATAAATAAGTTGGACCACAAGATAGGTACATCTTATTCTCATACTAGTCTTCCTTTCTAATAATTAGGACGAAATTGAATCATCTTTTGGTGAATTTCAGTGTTGCTCTAAAATTTATTATTATCGACATATGGAATTCAATCGACAAACATTTTTTAGGCAATTATTAGTGATGAGTTCAATTGTCTTGTTTCAGGACATCTTTGGATGAAATTTAAAGAAATAAACACACATAATCGTGAACTAAGAAAAGAGAATCTCTTTATTAAGTCAATCAAAGGATTTCAGTTAAAAAAGACTGAATTAAAAGCCTTAATTGCAAAAGTAAAATCCTAAAACTAACTTAATACTGCTCCTAAAAATGCCAAGATTGTAAGTCTTGTGGGGTTTGAATGTGTGTTTCTACTTCCACCTTCTTTGCCTTTTATATCTACTATCTTCGACAATTTCGTTTTCATTGACGGTTATTTGACTTGTAACTCTCAAACAGTTATTCATCTTTCCGATAAAGTTGTGTCTGACTATCTCCCGTCTTTCATCAGATTCTGCCACTTGGCCTACTCTTGAATATCCCCCAATTCACTAGGTGTTGATGCATCGAATATTCTTATAATTTTACATTTTAGGTCCAAATACTCGGAAATCAATTTTATCCATGAACCTTTCATCTTAAGATATACAATTCGATGGAGTATGTGTATATTTATAAATAGAGAAAGCCGATTTCCTTGTTCAACCATAATTCTACTTTCCATTAAAGTAGGAAAAATACTTCTCTTAATAGATCAATCATAAACCATTAATTATATCGGTTAGATTAAATTGATAACCTTAACATTATCTAACACAAGTTAATTATCCGATAATAATTAATAAAATCACATATTTGAAATCACGTGGAACACAGTAATTCTTACAAACCATTCATTCACTACTCTATCTAAATCCAACGGCACTAATCTCACTCTAAACTCCAAATTCCAAATTTCAAACTTTCTTTTCCTAAACTAAATTTCAGTTGGAGCTTAAGTAGATTTTTATTTTTGGGTCAGGAGCTCAAATTGATTGATCATGATCATTTATGTCTATACGTATTTCCTAGTCTTTGAGTGACCAATAACGCAATATGAATCACAATTTATTGTGAAAAATCAACGTCACATCACATATTCAAATGCATTAGCTGGACATCTGTTCTCATATGACATAAATAATAAGTGGACCCTATGATAGGTACATATAATTTTTCACAAACTGGTCACATTTTCGAATGGTATGTTTGGTTGAAATGATGAAAAATAAGAAAGATAGAAAAATAAAAATATTTCATTGGACCACCTCACTGGATGGTACAGACGAGACATTTCTGCTTTTGAAGGACCAATAATACAAAATTTTCAAGTTCTCTCTGCATATTTTCATCAACTTACCCTTCATAGTCATGTACAAACATGAATCATGGTGAAAGACTAAAAATCAATGTTACATCAAACATTTCAAGTACAAACATGAATTGTAAGGCAAAAAATCAATGTTACATCAAACATTTCAAGTACAAACATGAATCACGATGTAAGGCGAAAAATCAATATTACATCAAACATTTCAATTTCAATAGTAGGAGCCTTTCATGTCTGCAAAAATCTCTTTTAACCTTTAACATAAAACATCTCTTTTTCGCCTTACATCTTGATTCATGTACAATCGTGAATCAAGATGTAAGGCAAAAAATCAATGTTACATCAAACATTTCAAGTTCAATAGCTGGAACCTTTCATTTCTGCAAACATCTCCTTTGACCTTTTACACAAAACATAAATAAGTTGGACCACAGGATAGGTACATCTTATTCTCATACTAGTCTTCCTTTGTAACAATTAGGACGAAATTGAATCATCTTTTGGTGTATTTTAGTGTTGCTCTAAAATTTATTATTATCGACATATGGAATTCAATCGACAAACATTTTTTAGGCAATTATTAATGATGAGTTCAATTGTCTTGTTTCAGGACATTTTTGGATGAAATTTAAAGAAATAAACACACAGAATCGTGAACTAAGAAAAGAGAATATCTTTATTAAGTCAATCAAAGGGTTTTCAGTTAAAAAAGACTGAATTAAAAGCCTTAATTGCAACAGTAAAATCCTAAAACTAACTTAATACTGCTCCTAAAAATGCCAAGACTGTAAGTCTTGTGGGGTTTGAATGTGTGTTTCTACTTCCACCTTCTTTGCCTTTTATATCTACTATCTTCGACAATTTCGTTTTCATTGACGATTATTTGACTTGTAACTCTCAAACAGTTATTCATCTTTCCGATAAAGTTGTGTCTGACTATCTCCTGTCTTTCATCAGATTCTGCCACTTGGCCTACTCNATTATTTGACTTGTAACTCTCAAAAAGTTATTCATCTTTCCGATAAAGTTGTGTCTGACTATCTCCTGTCTTTCATCAGATTCTGCCACTTGGCCTACTCTTGAATATCCCCCAATTCACTAGGTGTTGATGCATCGAATATTCTTATAATTTTATATTTTAGGTCCAAACACTCGGAAATCAATTGTATCCATGAACCTTTCATCTTAAGATATACAATTCGATGGAGTATGTGTATATTTATAAGTAGAGAGAGCCGATTTCCTTGTTCAACCATAATTCTACTTTCCATTAAAGTAGGAAAAACACTTCTCTTAATAGATCAATCATAAACCATTAATTATATCGGTTAGATTAAATTGATAACCTTAACATTATCTAACACAAGTTAATTATCTAATAATAATTAATAAAATCACATATATGAAATCAGGTGGAACACATTAATTCTTACAAACCATTCATTCACTACTCTATCTAAATCCATCGGCACTGATCTCACTCTAAACTCCAAATTCTAAATTCCAAATTCCAAACTTTCTTTTCCTAAACTAAATTTCAGTTGGAGCTTAAGTAGATTTTTATTTTTGGGTCAGGAGCTCAAATTGATTGATCATGATCATTTATGTCTATACGTATTTTCTAGTCTTTGAGTGACCAATAACGCAATATGAATCACAATTTATTGTGAAAAATCAACGTCACATCACATATTCAAATGCATTAGTTGGACATCTGTTCTCATATGACATAAATAGTAAGTGGACCCTATGATAGGTACATATAATTTTTCACAAACTGGTCGTCTTTCTAATAGTCAGAAGGGAGGTGATGAGAAAAAAAAAAATTACAGGCTTTCAAATTGCTAAAAGCAAAGAACAAGTTCGTCTATGCATGAGGTTTTTTTTTCCCAATCTCTTCGTATGGTAACCATGGGAGTTCAATCAGAAAGACTAAGTAAGTAAACATTTCTAAGACGCAAGTCATGTCCAATTAAAAGTTTAAATCTATAGATAGAAAATACATCTACAAGACAGACACTTTTACTTCTTTTTTTTTATAGTTATGTTACGAAGACGAAGTCTTCCTTTCCGAAACTGCTTCTATCTGCTACATTGTTTTAGTTGGATCCTGTCCCATTTACGCACCAATTTATCTCTTTATCTGCTAATTCAACGAAATGTCATATCTCATTTGTGGTCCAATTACGGTATTGAAAACAACTTCCGTATTAAAAATTTATTCTTAAATTGCACTTTTTTTCGATTTCTCTCGATGAATCATATACTAAGATAAAATTCATTATTTCTAAGTGACCTTCTTAATCATCAAAAATAGATGATATGTGTGATTAACTATCTATACTAATAAGATAGAGCTCATTTTAAAATTTTCAAATTAAAATCAATTTTCTCAATTTAGAAAAACAAAAGAAATTGTTAGAATTTGATAAAAGTGTTAGTACACAATTCAAATTTCATCTAATTAAATTTGTCTAATTAAATTTAAGGCCTCACAATTCATTCCACTTAAAACCCAACTCCCGCCCACTATAACTACACACACACAGGCCACCCATATTTTTTTGATCAGATACACCACCCAATTCAATCCCTCTCTCTCGCTTGCTCCTCTGCCATGGAACATGCCAGGTACCTCTCTCTCTCTCTCTCTCTCTCTCACACACACACACACAACACACATACAACGATCACTCTTTCTCTCCTCTGCCAAGAACAAGCCCAAGTACCTTTCTCTCTCTCTTCATGCACACACACAGAGAGGTAATAGGTACACATATATCGCAGACAGAGAGAGAGGGAGAGAGAGGCAGTCGCTTACACACACACAACACAGTCACATTCACACATATTTTTAAGCAATTTTTTGAATGTTAATTTGGGTGTTTTGTACGAAATTGAATGTTATAATTGGGTGTTCAAATTGGTGGTTAATTTTCAAATTGGGGTTTCCATGGCATCGTGTTTGTTACCTTTCAAAATTGGGTTTGTTCATAGGATTGTAGTTTTGATTGAATATTATATGTTATATTTTTAAAATTGAATGTTTGGTTTATTTTGGGTTGCGATTGGGTTTTAATGTCATTTTTTAGATGTTGGGGTTTTGTTTATTAATTTGGAATGTTATGGTTTGGGTTTGTTAGGGTTGTTATGAAATTGGAATGTTATGATTTTTTTTTTTTTTTTTTTTCAAATTGGGTATTAATTTTATAACATAGGGTTTTGGTGCTTAATATTTGTGAAATTGGAAGTTGGGGTTTTAAAATTGAATGTTAGGGTATTTTGATTGAAATATGGTTTTTAGTTTTTTGATTGAATGAATTATTTTGATTGAGATTTGATGTTACTTTCATGAAATAGTGTTAGAGTTTTGTTAATCGTATGAAATGGGATGTTAATTAAATTGGAATGTTATGGGTTTGGTTTTTATGAAATTGGAATGTTTTTGGTTTTGTTGGGTTTTTATGAAATTAAAATGTTATGGTTTTGTTTTTTTTTTTTTTGTTTTTCCAATTGGGTGTTAATTTTATAACATAGGGTTTTGGTGATTAATGTTTGTGAACTTGAAGTTGGGTTTGCGATTGAACTTTAGGGTTTAAAAATTGATCGTTAGGGTTAATTTGATTGCAATTGAGTGTTACTTTCATACTTTAATGAAATAGGGTTTTTCTTAGTCGCATGAAATAGAATGTTGTGTTGATGATTATTGAGGGTTAAATTGAATGTTATTATTATTTTGATTGAAATTATAAGTTGGGTTTGCAATTGTTCCATGTTTAGCAAGATTGAAATAGGATTGTTTCGTGTTTACTAAGTTGAACTAATCACATCTCTCTTTCCTGCCACCAATCCACTACCGACGTCAACCAGTCCACTAGTGACCCTCTACCACCCCAACAACACCGACAATCTTTAGTATCCTCTTAGCTAGTTATCTCTCTCTCTTTTTTCCCTCCATAAACCCTCTCCGGTCACTCAACCCCAAACCCCTGTTGTCAACCACCCTCCCACACACATTCACTCATCAACTAATCCATAATGCAAAAACCCTCTTTGTTTCACTATCTAGTCATATAAAGTAGGGTGCCCCCCCTCCCCTCTCCACTTCTCTCCTTCACTCAAACCACCCCTCTTTAATTGGATCTGCCTATTGTTGAATGTAGTCATTTTCCCTTAATTTTACGTCCTTTGTTGGATTCGGTAATTTTGAAGGTGAATTTTTTTCGATTCCTAAGTTTTTTGGTTACTTGGAAAACTAATGAAGTTTATTTTTTTTTTATTTTGTTTTTTAATCATTTACTTATCTTTTTTTTTTTTTTTGTGCTTTTATCCAGCACACTCTTGGGTCTACGGGTGGGATGATGCAGCATGTTGTAAAGGCTGTTTCAAATTCTACCCACCCAAGGTTTGACTTCTTCGAGACTTGGTTTCTTATTGATATTTTCTAATTGCACTTCTATAATGGATGTATGCAAATTGTTTGTTATTATGCTTCAATGAAAAGAAATTTATGTTTTTTCGTGAATAAATTAAACCATTTTTTTAGTTGCCTTTGGTTTAGATGTAGGGTTTAGCTTGATCCCTGGCCACCAAAAGCATTTATGTTTCTAAGGTTCGTTCGATTTCCTTATCAATTAAGTGTTTGTCTTTGATTTTGTGGTTTTTTTTATTTATTAACCTTGATCCTTACCACATGAGCTTTTCAATTTTTATTATTTTAATTAGAAGTGTTTAGTAGTGATCTGGTAATGCCCATGTCCTCTGTCTCTACCCCTACTAATCCTTAAACCTTAATTCTTAATAAGGTTAAGGATTATGTATTGACCTTTTGTTGATGCATTGACCTTTTTCAGCTACTCATGGCTATACGTTTGAGATTGTGGTGTGTATTTTATGAGCTACTGCTATTTGATCAAATAGTTCTTTAGTTCACTAGAAGGATTGGTTTTCTGTGATGACTACAAAAACTTGATTGAGAGAAATGGGTAGTGATGGTTTTGCTTCTTTCCTTTCCTTCTTTTTTTTTTTAAGATTACTCTGGGAATCCTTCATCTACCCAAAAAACCTCACCTACCAATTTTTCCCAAAAATCACTCTTGGAGTAATCGGTTAAGTGGAATTATCTTTTATTTTTGTTTGAAATACCGTTGAATGTTGAATTATTAATAGTGCAATTAAATGCCAATGGGTTTTTTTCCATGTTGATTTTTGATACTAATGAATGCATATGTCATTTTTAGTGTTCTTGAGTTGAATTGGCCATGTGTTTGTGCCATTGTTTCATTATTGAGGCATGATTTTCTTTTCTTCTTTTCGTTCGTGGCTTATTTTTGTAGTTCATTAATACATTCGTTTTGAGTTTACTTAAAGTATGTGGTTATTCAGTATTAACAATAACTCATAGTTTTTGTGTCAATGAAAAAAATAATAATCTTTTGTTTTAGAAGAGATAAATTGGGTTTCTATTTCGGAGAGAAGGATTTGATAAAGAGTATTTGTAAGTATTTTCCTATAAGTACTAGGAGGAAGCTTAGAGGCTTCATTGCTGAGTATTGTGTTTCTCTCATGCTCCCTCTCTCTTTGTATCTCTCCCCCGCTCTCTGCCTCACACACTCCCAAAGCACTAACACTCCCCCCCCCCCCCAAAAAAAAAAAAAAAAACCCCACACAACAATACATCACACAATCACACACTTTTACACAAATCACAGTCATATGTAGAAACACAACCATATTTATAGCATTTTATTAATTGTAGGATTATTTTGATGAAATTTGAGTGTTGGATTTTGTTCATGTTAGGGTTTTGTGTGTTTCGATCTAATTGAATGTTAAGATTTTGTTAATGGTATGAAATTGGGTGTTAATTTCATGAAATTTGGATGAAACTGAAATTAGTGTGTGGGTATGGAATTTGATTTTGTATTGCCTTTTAGGAGTTTTTGTGCACAGTTACTTGCTCATTACAAGGAGTGAATCGTTTAGGAGTTTTTGTGCTCAGTTACTTGCTCATTACAAGGAGCGAATCTCTTTTTTTTTTCCTGTTTATCGAATCTCTCTTTTTTGCACATCCTTTCTCGTGGACTTAATTATCAAATTTGTGAGAGTTTATAAATTGTTCCTTTTATTGCTTTATTGACTCTCTAAAAAATAGTAGACTAGCTTGATTTCAATTTCTTATATTAAAACAAATGAAGTAAAAACTATTTTAAATTGACAGTTTATTTTAGGTGGCAAAGTGTCTTCATATTTTTGAGTTTTAATTTAATTTTTCGTAACACCGTGCCTTCAGAGACGGACAATTACTAATTATTGAATAAGATTGAGGAGAAGTGTGAGATCAGTATCACTCCAAAATTCAAACCTACTCTTTGAAAACTAAACTTCAACAGCAATTCAAATTGTTTGATCTTGACAACTTTGGGGATCCATAACACATTTATGTTTTATTTTTTGGTTCAATGGTCAGGGTGTTCGGGTCTACTTACGTGTATCACGACTAATCTCCTCTTTATTTCAATTGAAGACAGGTCATTCATACCGAGAATAGGATATTCATGAAAAATAAATCGCTAATGATTTAACTCGGGGGTTGTCAAAATCCAAATTTATGACACAAATAATTGTTGATGACTATTATACATACACATAAGACAAATCTTTCTTAATTTTGGGGGGATCCATAACACAAATTATCCAAGTTATCTGCAATGTATCCTCCATATAAATGTACCAACACGAGTCATTGGAAAAATCAGTGTTACGTCAAACATCTCAAATTCATTAGGTGGAACCATTCATTTTCCGCAAATATCTATTCAATCTTTTCTCATATAACGCAAATAAGTTGGATAGGTACATAGCATTTTTTTTTCCCTTCCAACAGTTACAAAAAGGCTAAACACATCATTTGGGGTCATTACTCCATATAATACTCACGACCTATTGATACTTGACACACAACATGGGTCCTTACACCTTGTCCTACGTGAATATACTGGATCTTTGAATCTTGAAATTACATTAAGTGTAAATTTATAATTGATTTAAGATAAAGTTCACTCACATTCCCTGAAAAATAGTCTAATTATAGGGACTATCTTTATAATTTTTAAAATATCACTGTCACCCCTTATAGTTTATAAGTCCATTTCACATACTGCTCTAAAGGATAGTAGTGGACCAGATAAAAATAGGAATTCGTCCAAATCGGTCCTGTTTGGACCGCAGATGGACTATATGTATTGAACGGTAGACGTATACGAAAATACTTGTATACACCCCTGCGAAAATGAAGGCAAGGATGGAGTAACACTTACTCCCACCCCTTCCCGCCCCCCCCCCCCCCCCCCCCC
>CAUOFW020000837.1:789387-805113 GCA_963454935.2 Ilex paraguariensis
TCCCCCCCCCGCCCCGCCCCGCCCTGCTTTACCTGTTATATATATACACACACACACACTTGTTGCTGTAAATACAAATTTATATATTATTAAATATATTTTTTTTCGAAAGTTATTTTATTTTTTGATTTTTTTTCGTGGTTTTAGCTTGTAAAAGTGTAGATTTTTTGTGTTTTTATATTTTTTTATGTTGGATTATGTTATATTATATTATGTTGTGTTGCATGATATTGTGTTGAATTTATAAGGAAGACAAACTTCTTAGTATATTATGTTGTAGACAAGGTTTTAATTATATTATGTTATAAATAACAAATTTTTAATTATATTATGATATTCTATAATTATGTTGGATTATTTAGAATGTTAGATTTATTTAGAATTTTGAATTATGTTGGCTTGGGCTTGGGCTTGGGCTTGGGCGTATAAGGTGGATGGGGGTGGGGGTGGGGGCGGAGGTGAAGGTAGGGGACAGGACGGGGGCGGGGATTACAAATTTACTTGCAGACGGGAATGAAAATAAAGATTATACCCATTAATGGGGATGAACGAAATTGTTTTAAGCGGGTACAAGAACAGAGACTACACTGTTCGCTCCCGCTTTGGTCTATTGTCATCTTTAACTATCCTTTTAGTTAGGGACATATCTGACACATCCAAAAATTGATGACGTCAGCCAAAATTCTTTTTAAATTGACAATTTTATACTTTACATATATATCTTATAGCCAAACATCCTTATTTTTTTATCAAACAAAAACTAGTCCTAAAATCAAACAACTTTCATGTCTTACAATTTTATTTTCATATCTCATATACTAATTATCTCACGTGCACACGTTATGCACGCATGTACATGTATACACAGTAACATGTTGGTCCAATTTATAAGCTAGGAAAAATTTTATTGTTCACCATCACCTAATACAACGCAAAATTTCACCCCTTGAATGTTAATGTAGTATCAAATTGAAAAAGTTAAAATTTTGATTTAGTATTAAATTAATAAAATTAATGTTTATCTCATGAAATCAAATGTAAAATTCATGAAATTTAGCGTTAATTTGATGAAATTCAACGTTAGTGGGATTAAATTGAATCTTAATTTGAATTTAATTTGACTAAATTAAAATTTTAAATTAATTTGGTGGAATTAAATATTAATGTTATTGTTAAATTAATAAAGTTAGTGTTAGTGTGATGAAATTAATATTAGTTTGATAAAATTGAAGGTCAATTACTATTAATTTGATGAAATTGAATGTTAATTTGGTGAAAAAAGTCAACTTGAGGGGTGTGTGTAACAACCAATATAAATAAGGATTAATAATTGGTAACTCTTAAAACATCTAATTATTGTTTTATTANGGAATGAAAATAAAGATTATACCCATTAATGGGGATGAACGAAATTGTTTTAAGCGGGTACAAGAACAGAGACTACACTGTTCGCTCCCGCTTTGGTCTATTGTCATCTTTAACTATCCTTTTAGTTAGGGACATATCTGACACATCCAAAAATTGATGACGTCAGCCAAAATTCTTTTTAAATTGACAATTTTATACTTTACATATATATCTTATAGCCAAACATCCTTATTTTTTTATCAAACAAAAACTAGTCCTAAAATCAAACAACTTTCATGTCTTACAATTTTATTTTCATATCTCATATACTAATTATCTCACGTGCACACGTTATGCACGCATGTACATGTATACACAGTAACATGTTGGTCCAATTTATAAGCTAGGAAAAATTTTATTGTTCACCATCACCTAATACAACGCAAAATTTCACCCCTTGAATGTTAATGTAGTATCAAATTGAAAAAGTTAAAATTTTGATTTAGTATTAAATTAATAAAATTAATGTTTATCTCATGAAATCAAATGTAAAATTCATGAAATTTAGCGTTAATTTGATGAAATTCAACGTTAGTGGGATTAAATTGAATCTTAATTTGAATTTAATTTGACTAAATTAAAATTTTAAATTAATTTGGTGGAATTAAATATTAATGTTATTGTTAAATTAATAAAGTTAGTGTTAGTGTGATGAAATTAATATTAGTTTGATAAAATTGAAGGTCAATTACTATTAATTTGATGAAATTGAATGTTAATTTGGTGAAAAAAGTCAACTTGAGGGGTGTGTGTAACAACCAATATAAATAAGGATTAATAATTGGTAACTCTTAAAACATCTAATTATTGTTTTATTATTTTTATTATATAATATATATTTGTGTGTGTGTGTATAAAAAAATGAGTTATTTAACTATAATTAAATTATTTTAATATTGGTCAAATAAGAATTTCATCTAAGGTGAAAATAAGTAATAAGTATAGGACAAAAGAAAGGAATATTCTATTAGGGGTAGTAATGTCATTTACTTTTTTGTGTAAAGACAAAATCTGACAGGTGTGACAGTGATATTTCAGAAATGATAGGGGGTGTCTCCATAATTAAGCCATTTTTCAATTGGTGTGAATGAATTATACCCATTGATTTAATACAAAGTAATATGAACCCAACAGGATCGAAAGGACACCTCATCTTGCTGAGCCTACCTTTGAGCAAACTCAATGATAATACCCGGTGGGCTGTGCGAAAGAATTTAGTATAAAATTTTTTGTTTCACCTGAACTGAATATGTGTATGCTCCACTCCATATGATAAGACTTAATTTTCCACATCCTGCTATGCTTTTCATGATGAAACCTTTCCCTTTCATATAACACACTTGTCAACTTGGTCACAGAAGAGGCAGTGGCCTCCGATCACTGGCTTTGGCTCACACTTGATTCTTGTGGGGATCAATTGATGGAACAATATTAATGGAACAAGCAAAGGAAGCATCAGGCGTTGTAATAGGGGAAGCCGCTGGTGCTGCCTCCCTTTTGTTGCGGAAATTGAAGGGATACATCGAAACCAAAAGTTGTAGCTCAAAATTGCGAAAGGAATTGAAGGCACTGAAGGGTGAAATCCAGCATCTCTTAACTAACTTTGCAGAAGTAGAAAGAAACCATGCTAGGCTGTTCGATGATCAAACTACTTTAACTGACCAAAGTTTTCAACAAGAAGTGTTATGGATGAGTACCTCAAAGGATGTCATCAGCAATATTGAAGATGAAGTTGACCAGATCATGACAGTACACCAGTCCAACAACATCAACGCTACCCCGAAGCTTTTTTGGATGCTGCCTTGCACTGCAGTAGCCAATTGTCGCACTATTAAGAAGCACTTGACAGTCATTCGGGAATTGCAGAATGGAGGAAGAAAATCCAGGCATCATGTCTCAGAGTCACAAGCAGAACACTCGTCAGCTGCCCCAGTGGCCGGGGTTGATAATAACAACAACGGTAATGACATTCAAGTGGATTTCCCCCAAGAAAACAAGGGAGTAGAGGGACAAGATAAGGGTAAAAGCTATCCTGCTAACTGCAGCAGTACAACAAGGGAAAAGATAGAGGAGGAGCTGGTACAATTCCTTACGGACAAAAGAAATGAAGACTTCCCCGCCCTTATGTTGGTTACTGGGATGGCAGGTGTAGGGAAAACCTTCCTCGTCCAAAAGGCGTTCAATAAGGTGAAACAAACTAGTTCTGCTGCTTTTTGGATCTCCTACGATTCTTCCCTGGAGAAGAAAGATATTCTGGCCAATCTTTACGAGAATGTCATTTTGATGGATTGCACTTATGTACTACTTCCAACTTACGCTCGGGAACATATGGAAGTAACAGGGTTGCAAGAGCATTTGAAATGTAAGTTAAGTTTGTTAGAAAGCTCCATACTCATTGTAGATGACGTACCAGATGTCAAAGAAGCATGGGACTTGTTTTCCCAAGCTTTCCCTAACAGTGGGAAGGTAATTTTCATCACTCACAACATCGAATCAGCCAAGGCATTCAAATGCGACATCACCCCCACTTGCCTTGAGGTTGATAAACTAAAACATGAGGATGCTTGGAAACTGTTCCGTGAGACTGTATCTAAACACCCCAAGTACAATCATCCATGGGGATGTCCCGAGTCTCTGAAGATCGCCGAAGCCATCGTGAGAGACTGTCATGGAGTACCCCTTCCCATCGTCACAATTGCCACTCAACTTGCAAATCAGGGGATGCACTCTTCTGTCGGGTCTATGCTTCGTGCAAATTTAGTAAAGAAATCCTTCCTTCCTACTGCCACCACTGAAACTCAAACCCATCCTGCTGATCATAACATCAGTAATAATGCTATTCTGATGCTCTGTTATAATGCACTATGTTTTCCGCTAAAATATATATTGTTGTACTGTTGCTTTTACCTAAGAGGTCCTGAAATACCAGAGAAGAAGTTAATACGGCTGTGTGTGGCTGAAGGCTTAGTGGAGGACACAGAAAACACCATAGCAGAAGTAGCTGCAGCAGATTGCTTGGACCAGCTGGTTTACTGTGAGCTAATTGTGAGGAGAGACATCCCTGGAAAACCTAGAACTTACAGGATCAAAGACAAATTGAGAGAGCTTGCTCCCCATATTGTTCCCAAACCCCGAAAGTATACTCGTCCCTTATGGATCACTGACAACGTCGTTAGTTTCACAGGCAACTCCAGCAACACCACTATTGACTCCATCAGCCAGAAGGATATTGCCTTTGTACGCTCTTGCTTCGTTTCCCAATCCCAGCAGAAGTCTGGGAAGAACCCTGAAAGCGAGAACTCTGAGCCAACTGCAGAAATACAAGAGAAGTCTGAGATGATCCACCAACAGAAAAAAAAGACTGAGCGCCCTAAAATCTTTCCATTGCTGATTTGGGGTTGCCAACTATTGAGGGTGTTAGACTTCACAGATGCAGAATTCATCGAAGAGCTCCCAGATCAATTGGGCGATATAGTCCATTTACGTTATTTGGGGTTAAGGAGTACAAAAATTAAAAAGCTCCCACAGTCGCTATCCAGATTAACCAATTTACAGTGTCTAGATATCAGAGACACAAAGGTGACCAGCTTACCAGTTTCCATGATGAGGCATGATAAGTTCAGACATCTTCATCTTGCAAAGTCCTTTATGAGAAAGGTGGTGGATATGCAGTTGACAAAGAAACTCGAAGCTCCCAACCTGCAAACCCTTGCAGGAGTGAAATCCACCAATCCTTTGCTGGAAACACTTCCAAAATGGATTCGTCTCCGGAAATTATCAATTGGTCGCGTTAAAGGTTTTCAATCCTCCAACTTGTGTGATGCCATCAACAACATGAAGCTCCTCCATTCCTTGGCAATCAAAACTCACGGAGTTGAAGAACTCAACATGGACACTCTAATAAAGAATGGCTCCCTCGAGACTCTGAAGGTTGGAGGATGCATAGTGTCATTGGCTCATGTAGTCCACTGCTTTGGCTCTCTCACTCGGCTATATTTGTGGGATAACATGTCGAATGATGACCCATTCCAATGCCTACACAATCTCAACAACCTCATTGTTCTCTGTCTATCAAATGCCTATCGTGAAAAGGAAATGAAATGCTGCACGGGATGGTTTCCTAATTTGAAGAAACTATCCATTCAGCGTATGAGAATGCTTGAGGTGTTTGAAATAGAGAAAGGCGCAATGGAAAATCTTGAAAATTTTTTAGTTGGTTATTGTCCCAGATTAAAGCCAACACGCGAAGGGGGTGCTGTGCGAGACCTTGACTACCTTCAGCATTTGAAGCTTGTGCAAATCTCTCATATGCCACTGAAATATGCTGAAGGGCTGGCGGAAGACCCCCCCAATGGCTATCATTCTGCTCGCTTTCACATTCATGTGTTTCCGCAGAACGAGTTCAAAGATCAATTCCGAGGAGGAGAACGTATACTAGAGTCCAATACGCCAGGGAAACAACTTGAGGGAATTGAATCAATCCATGAACTCCGACTTCGGAGTGCACTTAATTCTTTTCCTTATTTCTTCTGAGTGTCAGTCAAGAGGTGTTCACCATGCTTTATGCACGTTGCACAAAAACCTGTACATCGTTAAAAATAGAATATTAGATAATATTTGATTGTTAAGTGTATCTAATTGATTTGAGAATACAAGTGGTTGAGTCATAGGCCTTGTTATGTGGTTAATGTTGGAAAGTGAGTGGTCAATATTTATCTTGCAACCTATATGTATGTTAAATATATAAAATACATGTATGAAAAATTATTTCAAAAGATTAATTTACATTGTCTTTATTTTATCTGTTAAAAATATACAAAAGTTAAAATTATAGCCAACATAAGTGATATCAAAGCTAGTTCGACACTAACTAGTTGGAGGTGAAACTTTTTATTAGATAAACAAAGTTTTAGTGAAGAAAATCGAATGATAAGTGGAATCAACATTTCTACCGGTGCACAACAATCATCTTTTCCTGTCTTTGATGGTGAAAATTATGATTATTGGTGTGTGAAGATGAAAACTATATTTCTCTCTTATGATCTTTGAAATTTGATTGAAATTGGATGCGAAGATTCAATCGAAGAGATGACAACGGCTCAAAGGAACCAATTAAAGGAAAACAAGAAGAAGGATACAAAGGCTCTTCACTTGATTCAACAAAGAGTAACGAATATCATTTTTCCAAGAATTATCAATGCTACAAAATCAAATGTAGCATTGGACACTTTACAAGATGAGTATCGTGGTACTATGAAGCTAAGAACCGTGAAACTATAATCCTTGAGAAAAGATTTTGAGAATAATAAAATGAAAGAGAATGAATCCTTAAATGATTTCTTCTCTAGACTTATGAAGATTGTAAATCAAAGGAAAACTTATGGAGACCAAATTTTAGTCTCAAGAATTGTTGAGAAATTTTGATTAGTTTGCCAAAAAAATATGATTATATTGTTGTTGTCATGAGTAATGCTACATGAACTTAAAAACTAAACTTGATAATTACAACAATTGATTTCACTGTGAGTTCCAACATTTATTAGGACTCATTACCTATTCATTGGTTGTGATTAGCAGGTCTAATTTTTAAATCCATGTAACATTACTCGTCTGTCATTGAAGAAACCAAAGATATTTCTTTTTTGGGTGTTTAAGATTTATTGGGTTCTATTAAAACATTTGATTAAAGGTTGAGTAGGCACGCCGAAAAATCTGTTGAGAATATTTTTCAATCCAAGCTTAATGTTGATTTCAAAAGTCATGAATTGTCGAGTTTCAATCAATCTAAAGGTGCATCTTTTAGAAGAGGAAGAGGATGAGGAAGAAACTCAAGAGGAAGAGGAAATTTTGAAGGAAGATCAAATAAAGAATCAATTCAACAAAAATGTAGAATTTGCAAAAGATCAAGTCATGTTGATAAAGATTGTTGGTTTCGTAGAAAACCTCAATATTTTAATTGTAAAAAGTTTGGTCATTTGTAAAAAGATTGCCGGTTCAAAAAAAATCAACAAGCTAATTTTTCTAAAGAACAAGAAAGTAGTAGAAACACATTCTATGCTTGTCAAGCAACATCCAAACAAAGGAACGATGTGTGGTATCTTTGATGATGCACAAAATAGGTTTATGCACAATCAATAGTCGAGTGTATGATGCAGAATAATTAATGAAACAATTAATAAGACAATTAATGGAGGAGACAGAATGGATCAACACACAGATATATAGTGGTTCGGTTAAGGCGATCTACTCCACTTCGAAGACGGTTACGGTGGCTCTAAAAGAGGTTGGGTAATTATGAGAGGGATAGCTTGTGTAGGGGTGTGTCGAGAGATGTGCTCTTCTCATGTGAAGAGAGCTTACAATTTAAAGGCATAGAGTCTTGGTTGAAGCGGTGGCATGATGGGAAAGGTGGCTAATGTAACACCCCTAAAATCGAGGGTCCCGTTGACCACCTGTCAACCCGCGAAAATGTCCGTGAATGTTGCATGATCCGACACCACGTCAATAGTTTTCCATTTACCGTGATTTTAACTCACACGTGAAACCCGTGTACCTATATCATTGTATCTAACCGTGGCTCAATGTACCACATTTCATCCTCCATGATAGTCCACTTACATCATAGGAACTAAAGGATGCATAGCCCAAAGGCCTAGAACAAAGATTTTAACAACATTTCAACATCTGTCAAAGTGTACCGGTATGCGTATCAGTACAGGTTTGCTCACTGGACCTCACCGTACCGGTACGGTTTGTCTTCTGGACCTTGCCGTACTGGTATGTTGTGCCCATTTTTCCTGTTTCACTTGTTTTATATTTCAAATCCAATTTTAACCATTCTAACATCATCTCAAACATACATAATGATGTTATTCACATAAAACTTGATATTTACAAGTTCTATTACAAACCATTTACACGGTTACATGTCAAAATGAAATTTTAACAAAAGTTTTACACTAAACTTGTATTCAAAAGCCACAACCCAGTTTTTCTTCACCCAAGAGACCCCGAATGCGAGCCGTCCACCGGAGTATATCTCGCACCTGAAATGTTTCCCGTATAGGGTGAGCCAACGCCCAGTAGAATACTTTCTACAGAGGCTACTTCCAACCTAAGTGCATATGCAATGTTCACATGCAACATTTCATAAACAACCATTGTTCCAATCAAGACTAATCAATCTATGTTGGAATTTAACATATCGTGCTATGATATGAGATAATACCCACTCATACAACTCAACCTGAGCCCTCACCGGCTCTTTTTCCCCATGCAATGTCATGAGTATTATGACCGAGTTTTCCAATTCTCGCCATTGGTATCACTCATCCAATGAACGTTATAAAAGTTTTTTAGGGTCTTTATAGGGGTGGATGTTTATGGATTCACACCAAGGGTCACCCAACTCACACGAAATTTATGGACTTCTACCGAGGGTTTCGCGTACACCCACACACTTCATGGACTGTACCAAGGGAGTACGTATCCCATCATCGAGCCTTGCACCCGAGAGATCTTCTAGCTCTTCTTGCTAACCCCAACCCTAATCACCATGTAATCTGTGAGACTCAGTCAAGTCTTCGATCAAGCTTACTCGAGCCTACCAGTAATCCACTGAGCGTAGTGTTGACAAACAATCATACACACACACATTCATACATGTGATGTCTCCGTGCATATACAAAGAAATACACCATTGTTATTTCAATTGTCATGCCCACATGTAATGAATGTCATATGAGCAACTTTAACATATATATTTTCATAATTTCATGGTCATTTATATCATAAGCATATAATAGCCAAATTTCATCTCAATGTTAATATATTATAAAAAAAAAACATATATCAACATGTTCATATCCAACCCAATTCATAAACATGTTATTTCTTTTATACCAATAACACACTTAATTTTTAAAGCATAAATTCAACACATGGCATGCCCACATAATACGAATTGTTCATGAATCATTTTAAGGCAAATTCACATAAACCCAAGGTACAAAATTCCATGAAATTACACACACAATCACCACATATATCAATTCCAAGCTAGGAATTCATTTGTTAAACCTTTTTTCATACTCATTTCATCAATTTTCATCCATAGGCAAGTGATGTATATATCTATACACCCACCCATTACATACAACACCCTAGGTTGTAAAATAAACTCAAGTAAGAAGGAACCCTACCTCTTGAAGCGTAAATAACAACTGTAGGAAGTCCCAAGAACCCACTTCTAACTAGAATCTTCTCCTCCCAAAAATTCTGTTTTCAACCTTCTGTGAAAATCCTCGTTTTTGGTACGTAGGCGTAGCCCTTGACGAAGAGACCGACTATAACTCTTGGCCCGAGTGGATTTGAGCACTCAAACTTCTTAGATCGTAGAGAAAAGGTGGAGTCTTTCCTCACTTTGCCTCTCTTTCTCTCAATGTTGAAGGCAAAAATCTGATTTTTCCCCCTATTTATACTCTTAGAATACTTGGCCTACAACGTGTCACACAGTCCTCTTTTCCCAGGTCAAATTAAATTTTATCCCGGTTTAAGTTCAAATTATTTTTATTTTAATTTGTTTGAAATTATTTTTTAAATTTTGAAATTTTATTAAAAATTTCGTTTTTGGGTCACCCGAGACTCGATTGCCTCATGAAACGCGAAAAATTTGATTATCTCAGAATTCGATGAAATTTGACAGGATAACTAGATATCACGAGACGAATCTAACGGTGAGGTCTGTTTCATCATCCGAGACCTAGAAAAATTCAAGTTTACAACCCGTATCGTAGTGACAAATTACCATGTTGCCATTGTTTACAAAAGTTTAAATTTATCGGGTTTTACACTAATCCTTCAGAGAGGATAAATACAATTAGGATAGGTACAATTAAAAATAGTCTCGATCTTGGAGAGTGACTATCTTGACGATTGTTCCCCACATTCGTTAATCCTTCTGGACTCTTTGAATCTTGGACTGGGCCGAACCCATGAGTTGGGCTGAACCTACTTTGTAGCTAATTTGGACTTACTCAATTAATTGGATCTGACCCAGTTACCTTTGGTCTCATCAATCTTGATAGTGATTGTAGTAATTATATGACTGGTGATGATAATATTTTTGTGAACATAGACTTCACTTCTAATTTTCAAGTAAGGATGAAAAATGGTGTCATGGTTCAAGCAAAAGGCAAGGGAATCATTGTTATTGAAACAAAGAAAGGAACAAGATACATCCAAGATGTTTTGCTAATATCGGACTTGGAACAAAGCTTGTTGAGTGTTGGTCAACTTGCAGAATATGGGTACTCCGTGGTGTTTGAGGACTACTCTTGCATGTTCTATGATTGTATAGAGAAAAAGTGATTTATAGTGAAAATTGAGATGGAAAAAAAAAAGAAATTTTCCTATCTTTTTTTCGGTATTCAAACAATGTTTCTTTGAAGATGTAAGTTGTTAATGAATCTTGGCTTTGGCATAGAAGATTTAGACACTTGAACTTTCAAAGCTTGAACATCCTATAACAAAAAAACATGATTTATGGATTGTCATTTATACAAGAAGTTAAAGAAGTTTGTGAAGGATGTGCACCTGGAAAGTATCATCGAAATCATTTTCAAAAAAATAAAGTTTGGAGAGTCAAATCACCATTGTAGCTTGTTCACATCGATGTATGGAGACCATCAAGAACACTTTCTCATGGAGGTAACAATACTTCATAATCTTTGTTGTTGATTTTTCAAGAATGACTTGAATTTATTTTATGAGATAAAAATCCAAAGCTTTTCAAGTATTCAAAAAGTTTCAAAAGTTTGTTGAAAGACAAAGTGGATACTACATTAAGTTGTTAAAAAGTGATAGAGGTGGTGAGTACAATTCTAATGAATTTAATAAATTTTGTGAAGACATCGGTATGAAAAGGCAATTGACGATTGAGTATACTCCACAACAAAATATAGTGGCCGAAAGAAATAATAGAATGAGATGTCTAAAGCGATGGTTTATGAGAAGGTGTTACCTAAATTATTTTGGGCCGAAGAGGTGTACTCGGCGGTTTACTTGATGAATAGATGTCCAATGAAAGTTTTGGAAAATCAAACTCTAATTGAATCATGTTGTGGAAGGAAGCCATTGGTGAACCACTTAAAGGTTTTTGGGTGCATTTGTGTTGCACATGTTGCTAAAGAAGTGAAGTATAAGTTTGATGAAAGTAGTGAAAAACGTATTTTTGTGGGTTATAGACTCTTTAGTTTGAAGAGAAATAAAATGATTATTTATCGAGATGTTCTTTCTAATGAGAAAGACTCTTGAAATTGGAAAGAAAATAATATTCAAAATCAAGTGATTGTAGCAATGAAGATTATGGAAGCTTTGAGCATGGAAATGAAAATGAAGTTGAAGTTCCACCACAAATGTCTCCAACACCCAACTCTCCTTCATCTCCTTTTATTCCTTCAAGTTCAAGTATTTTATCTCCAAGTTCAACTTCAAGAAAAATAAAAAGTCTTAGTGATGTGTATGTTACATGCAATTTTTGTATGGTTGAACCTGAAAGTTTTGAAGAAGCAATCAAAGAAGATGCTTGGAAGAAAGCAATGGAAGAATGAAATTTGTAAGATTGAGAAAAATAGCATTTGGGAGTTGGTAAAAAAGCCAAAGAATAAAGAGGTCATTGGGGTGAAGTGGATTTACAAAACAAAGCTTAATTTGGATGGTTCAATTAAAAAAAATAAAACAAGACTTATAGCAAAAGGGTATTCAAAACAACCTGGTGTCGATTACCAATAGACTTTTTGCTCCGGTTACTTGACTTGATACAATAAAACTTCTTTTTGCTCTTGTTGCACAAAGGGGTTGGTTTCTTCATCAATTAGATGTAAAATCAGTGTTCTTGAATGGTGTGTTGAAATTAGAAATTTATGTAGAGCAACTTCAAAGCTTTGCGGTCAACGGTGAAGAAAGAAAAGTGTACAAGCTAAAAAAAGTTTTGTACGGGCTGAAACAAACACCTCGAGCATGGTATAATGAGATTGATTCCTATTTCAATGCAAAGGGATTTCAAATAAGTAAAAGTGAGTCAACCTTGTANGGCTGAAACAAACACCTCGAGCATGGTATAATGAGATTGATTCCTATTTCAATGCAAAGGGATTTCAAATAAGTAAAAGTGAGTCAACCTTGTACATCAAAACGCAAGGTAATACCGGTATTCTCATTGTGCCACTTTTTGTTGATGACTTGATTTTTACCAAGAATGATCAAAAAATGATTGATGATTTTAAAAGTGAGATGATGAAAAGATATGAAATAAGTGATTTGGGACTTCTAAATTACTTCTTGGGAATTAAAATTTATTAACAAGAAGATGAAATTTTTATTTGCCAAAGGAAGTATGCAAAAACTTTTCTTGAAAAATTTAGAATGAGAAATTGCAAATCGATAACTACACTTTTTGGTTGTTAATGAAAAGTTGTTAAAATATGATGAAATAAAAAAGTTGAAGCATTTTTTTTATAAAAACTTGGTAGTAAGTCTTTTGTACTTGGTAGCTGCAAGGTCGGACATTGTGTATGCTACAAGTTTATTATCTCAGTTTATGCACAAATCAAGTCAAATTCATTTTGGAGCAGCGCAAAGAGTTTTGAGATATATTCAAGGAACACTTGATTTTAGTATTATGTTTGGAAAAAAAGTTGATGTCAAGTTACTTGAATTTTGCAATAGTGATTGAGCCAGAAACATTGACGATATGAGGAGCACTTCGGGCTATACATTCTCACTTGGTTCCGGTGTAATTTCATGGATGTCAAAGAAGCAACAAAGTGTAGCACAATCATCAATTGAAGCTGAATATATTTCAACATCATTGGCTACTTCTCAAGCAATTTGGTTGAGAAGAATCATGGAAGATATTTGTGAAAAGTAGGGTGAAGCAACTCCAATCTTGCGTGATAATAAATCAGTTATTACCATAACAAAGAATCCTGTCTATCATATCTGAACTACGCACATTGCAACCAAACATCACTTTATTTGAGAAGTCGTGGAAGATGAAAAGATTCAAGTCAAATATTACAAGACCGAAGATTAAGTGGCGGACATTTTTACCAAAACACTCTCTAAAAATAAGTTTGAGTTTCTAAGAGACATGTTGGGAGTACAACAACAAAGCATTGTCATTTGGCATTATCCTTTTGAACCAAAAGTTTTTATTCTTCAACATTTCAGTTTTCTTCGAATAAGTTTTTCGTTTTATATAGCATGCAGTAATTTTCTTTTGGTATAGCGAGATTTTGGCTTCTTTTTTACTATTTCAGAGTTTCATCTTTTCTTCTAGTCCAACGAAAATTGTTCAACTGGACGCATTGGTTTCGTCTATTTTTTTTTTTTTTTTATGAATTGAATTCTTTTTGATTTGGTCATTGTTGATTTCTTGAATCAGAATTTTACAGAGAACTGATCATAAATCTTTCTTTAAATTAGACTTATTCACTATAAATTTTATAGAGAACTTATCGCAATTTAGGGCCAATGAGAGCTGATTTTGACTTGCAGATTTCTCGAGAAGATTTAGTTTTGAACATACAATGACCAACATCAATGTAGTAAAACAATGAAAAACAATGTAACAACATAAAAATCAATATGACAAATTACTCAAAAATAATGTAATAACATATTAAACAACGTGACAAGGTATTCAAAAATAATATAACAACATATTAGACAATGTAACAAGTTACTCAAAAATAGTGTAACAACATAAAAAATAATATAACAAATTACTCATAAAAAATGTGACAATATATTAAAAAAATGTGACCAAAAATCTTGTTTTGTTACAAATTTGAAATGGGTGAAATCAATGACTTTTTGTTTGAAGATGAAACCTAAGTCCGCGTTTGGAGTATAGTGGAAACCGATTGGCGTGAATCAAGGAGATCATTTTGGCTATTCCGACAAATGAAGTATTTCAGCGTGAATCAACTATTCTAGTGATCAAAGCTTCAAACCGTAAGTTTTTGAAGACGACTATGCAATCTCCTCCATGATGCCAAATTTTTACAGTGACTGAAGTTAATGATTTTGGAAATATATAGAGTTGTGAAATTAATGGAATTATTTTTTCAAAATTCAACTAAACGAATCTCTATCGGGCGTCCGAGTTTTGAGGGAGAGTGATCACCGTTTTTGGCGCTGATTCGGGAGGGATGTTTCGGTTTCCTTAACTTGAATGATCAGACGTTGTGGTGGAAGGATATTACCGACATTTTCATTCAAAGGGAACTTTTATCCAAAAAAAAAAAATTAAAAAAAGAATTTCTTTCAAATAGGACTTAATAAGAGAACCTGTTCCTGTTTTTCCCCTTTTTTAATTGGTGAGACTTACAGCTGTCGCTTGGTTTCCTTCACTAGTAAGACCGGCCCTGTTGGGGACCTCACTCCCATTATTGACATCGTTTCTCTTTTCATTCATAGAACATCATTTGGCATCTATTTTCACAGCCTGTTGTATAACACTCTCGTCGTTTGCCTACTCTACTGATGGAAGTTAGACGACCCCATTGTCGTTTTGTTTCAAGACAGAATTAGTGGTACAGAATTTGGTTAGTATTGGTGATGGACTCCTGTGATAAGTGACTCTCTGGACTGGACCCCAACAATATGGATGGTGGTATCNGATGGACTCCTGTGATAAGTGACTCTCTGGACTGGACCCCAACAATATGGATGGTGGTATCATACATAACTCTTTTCCCAGTCATGTCTTTTTCCGGACCAAGTGATCGTATACAAATACACAAGCTTTATAATTTTTTTAAAACATTGATGTGACATGCCAATTTCTTTCTGGGTCCCAAGAGAAAAGATGACGAACCCATTTTTAAAAATAGAATGGAAGCATTGATAGCGGTTTTGAAAGGAAGAGTGGATTGCAGCTTAAGAATGGAAGTTGATGCCTTTTTACGGAAAAAGAAAAAAGAAAAGCAAATGAAGCCCAATAAATGAAATTTAAAAACACTACGACGTTTTTAAGTTAAAAATGTCAATTTAATTGATATTTTTAAAAATTATGTGAGTTCGAGAAATAGTTTTAAAATTATCTTATTTTAAAAATTATTTTTTTAAATCACATGAGTTCGGTAAAAAGATTCACGCCAACATATAACTTGTCATATTATGGTACATTTGGCAACATTTTTGTTTTTATATATATTTTTTTATAAAAAAAAAAAAACTAGTTTTTGTTTTTTTGTAATAAAAAATAAAAAATCTAAAACATATTTGATAGTCATTTATATTTAAAAAATTTAT
>CAUOFW020000837.1:805461-815480 GCA_963454935.2 Ilex paraguariensis
AACTCAGTAACGCAAGCACAATTTGGGGCTAATGATGACCATTTAGAACCTGGCCTTCCTTCTTAGTACCATTTAAATGCTCAACAAATTTGTTAATGCACTTATCAGAGCTTCCTCCTTCACTAATTGCTTCTTTAGCCAGCTTCCTCCATACACTGGCATTTCTTCTAACCTCATGACTTCTCTCCCCTTCCATTACTTCCTTCAAGCATGAAACAAACTCTTCTCTCCTCACAATTCCATTCTCATCCTCCTTGGCTCTAACACCCACTCCCCAAATTTCTTCTATGAACTTACCATCAGTCAACTGATCAGCCCATTGTGGCACTCCTACCATCGGCATGCCAAGACTCAACCCTTCAAGAGTTGAATTCCACCCACAATGCGTCACAAAGCAACCAATGGCTTCGTGAGCTAGTATTTCTAGTTGGTTGCACCACGTCACTGTTAGACCCCGGTCTTTTGTTGAGTTTATGAATTCATCAGGTAACTTACCTCTCTCGGACTCTTTTACTACCCAAAGAAAATACATATCACTAACTTTCAAACCCCATGCCAGCTCTTCCATCTGATCTGCTGTCAAGGAGACCATGCTACCGAACGAGACGTAGACCACCGATTTGGATGACTTTGTTTTTAGCCATTTGATGCACTCCTCGCCGAGTGGCTTCCACAGACTTGCTCCATATCCTTTGTCTCCATCAATCCGGTCATCCAAGTATGCCGATGGGACCATTGGCCCGATCAACTCTCCTGGCCATAGCTCTGATACACTTTCTACCGCCTTTAGTCCAGCAATAAAAACAATATTAGCTCTAAAAGTTTATGATGAACAAAATTCACTAAGTCAAAATCACAAAACAAATTGCACCACCACAGGGAATTAGTTGTTTTTAGCAACAAAAAAAGTCATCCCTAAAAGTGTAATTTTTCGTCGGTAAAAATCCTCCGCCACAAAAATTTCGTTGTTCAATTGGTGTATGTGTCACACTTGTGCATATTCGGGTAATAACTACAAGGAAGAAATGTATGGGGGCTGAGAACCACTTTCATCTCGTGTAGCGGTAACTCCTCACTTGAACCATTTTCTTCATCCCCAGCTAGCACAATCACAAAGTTCTTCACCCAGCTTGAGTTGGTAAATTTTATAGCCGCGAAAATCTAATTTTGTCGCTATACTTAGTTTTTGAATAAATTACACCAGCTGTCCTCAAAATATAAGATTTATCTCATTTTAATCTCAAATATTTTAATTGCATCATTTTAGTTTAAGAAGTATTAAATATGTTTATATATGGTATATCAAGTAGACAACGTCTAGATTATTAATAATTTTTAATTATAAAGTCAAAGAGCTACTAAAATTACACATTTTTTGTCAAGATCTACCCAAATTTTGGTCAAAAGTTATTTATATTATTTTTTTTGCTTATATTTAAGTATCACGTGATAAGTTTATAATAAAAATTATTAATAATTTAGACGTTGTCTGTTTGAGAGACCACATAGAAACATATTCAATACTTCAGAGACCAAAATGATATAATTGAAAAATGAAATATCAAAATGAGATAAATTCTATATTTTAGGGACTCCAGAGCAATTAATCCTTAATTTTTCCTAGTCTCTTAAAGTTAACGTTTTTCGTGGGCACCAACCTCTAAAACTGGACAAAGTAATAAAATATATGATTCCAAGGCTGTTGGCCAAAAATTTAAACAATAATGTTATGCTGACTAAATTTTGGGACCAAATTTAGAACTCAAATAACATGACAACATATTATTTAGAGTCTTCATTGGGGTCTAAATCACATGACACCAAATAAAGAATGTCAAGTCAGCTGTCATGTCATTTACGCTCTAAATTTGGTCTTAAAATTTGATCAATGTAGTATTACTGAAATTTTAATGACAATGAACATGATATACATACCTCGCCTTCTAATGTCTCAAAGGTGTTGCCAAAAATCCAATCAGCCTGATCCAAATTAGAGAACTGACTCAATTTCATTTTCAAGTAAGCAGGGTAACTTTCAGGTGCTTTCAGAAAGCTTGGCAGATCAGGAAAGTTCAAAGGAGGCAGACCGGGAATCATCATGGGTGTATCTTCAATCTTCACAGGCAAACTCAAAAAACCATGGTGTATGCGACAGAAAATAGCACAAACAGTGGCTGAGTTAGTGAAAAATGCTGCTCCAAATATGCTATTTTGCTTAGCAACATCAAGAGCCCATGGNGATGGACTCCTGTGATAAGTGACTCTCTGGACTGGACCCCAACAATATGGATGGTATCATACATAACTCTTTTCCCAGTCATGTCTTTTTCCGGACCAAGTGATCGTATACAAAAACACAAGCTTTATAATTTTTTTAAAACATTGATGTGACATGCCAATTTCTTTCTAGGTCCCAAGAGAAAAGATGACGAACCCATTTTTAAAAATAGAATGGAAGCATTGATTGCGGTTTTGAAAGGAAGAGTGGATTGCAGCTTAAGAATGGAAGTTGATGCCTTTTTACGGAAAAAGAAAAAGGAAAAGCAAATGAAGCCCAATAAATGAAATTTAAAAACACTACGACGTTTTTAAGTTAAAAATGTCAATTTAATTAANAAATTTAAAAACACTACGACGTTTTTAAGTTAAAAATGTCAATTTAATTAATATTTTTAAAAATTATGTGAGTTCGAGAAATAGTTTTAAAATTATCTTATTTTAAAAATTATTTTTTTAAATCACATGAGTTCGGTAAAAAGATTCACGCCAACATATAACTTGTCATATTATGGTACATTTGGTAACATTTTTGTTTTTATATATATTTTTTTATAAAAAAAAAATAAAACTAGTTTTTGTTTTTTTGTAATAAAAAATAAAAATTTAAAACATATTTGATAGTCATTTATATTTACAAAATTTATGAAAACAAAAATAAAAAATATGTTTGATATTATACCGAAAATTTATACTCCAACAGCACCGCCAACCACCCACACCCAAAACCCAAACCGAAACATTACTCACCACCAAAATCCACCAGCCAGCCAGCCAGCAAAACCCACCACCCCCTAAAACCCAACACCCCCGAAATCCCCTGAAACCCACCTCTCTCTTTCTCGTTCTCTCTCTATCAAACACACACATACACACTCAAATATAACAATGTATACATTGATCTTGTATACAATAGACAGGAGAGTTGCTAGNCACACACAGACACAACAACAACAACAACAAAAAAGAACTCAGTAACGCAAGCACAATTTGGGGCTAATGATGACCATTTAGAACCTGGCCTTCCTTCTTAGTACCATTTAAATGCTCAACAAATTTGTTAATGCACTTATCAGAGCTTCCTCCTTCACTAATTGCTTCTTTAGCCAGCTTCCTCCATACACTGGCATTTCTTCTAACCTCATGACTTCTCTCCCCTTCCATTACTTCCTTCAAGCATGAAACAAGCTCTTCTCTCCTCACAATTCCATTCTCATCCTCCTTGGCTCTAACACCCACTCCCCAAATTTCTTCTATGAACTTACCATTAGTCAACTGATCAGCCCATTGTGGCACTCCTACCATCGGCATGCCAAGACTCAACCCTTCAAGAGTTGAATTCCACCCACAATGCGTCACAAAGCAACCAATGGCTTCGTGAGCTAGTATTTCTAGTTGGTTGCACCACGTCACTGTTAGACCCCGGTCTTTTGTTGAGTTTATGAATTCATCAGGTAACTTACCTCTCTCGGACTCTTTTACTACCCAAAGAAAATACATATCACTAACTTTCAAACCCCATGCCAGCTCTTCCATCTGATCTGCTGTCAAGGAGACCATGCTACCGAACGAGACGTAGACCACCGATTTGGATGACTTTGTTTTTAGCCATTTGATGCACTCCTCGCCGAGTGGCTTCCACAGACTTGCTCCATATCCTTTGTCTCCATCAATCCGGTCATCCAAGTATGCCGATGGGACCATTGGCCCGATCAACTCTCCTGGCCATAGCTCTGATACACTTTCTACCGCCTTTAGTCCAGCAATAAAAACAATATTAGCTCTAAAAGTTTATGATGAACAAAATTCACTAAGTCAAAATCACAAAACAAATTGCACCACCACAGGGAATTAGTTGTTTTTAGCAACAAAAAAAGTCATCCCTAAAAGTGTAATTTTTCGTCGGTAAAAATCTTCCGCCACAAAAATTTCGTTGTTCAATTGGTGTATGTGTCACACTTGTGCATGTTCGGGTAATAACTACAAGAAAGAAATGTATGGGGGCTGAGAACCACTTTCATCTCGTGTAGCGGTAACTCCTCACTTGAACCATTTTCTTCATCCCCAGCTAGCACAATCACAAAGTTCTTCACCCAGCTTGAGTTGGTAAATTTTATAGCCGCGAAAATCTAATTTTGTCGCTATACTTAGTTTTTGAATTAATTACACCAGCTGTCCTCAAAATATAAGATTTATCTCATTTTAATCTCAAATATTTTAATTGCATCATTTTAGTTTAAGAAGTATTAAATATGTTTATATATAGTACATCAAGTAGACAACGTCTAGATTATTAATAATTTTTNCAAATATTTTAATTGCATCATTTTAGTTTAAGAAGTATTAAATATGTTTATATATAGTACATCAAGTAGACAACGTCTAGATTATTAATAATTTTTAATTATAAAGTCAAAGAGCTACTAAAATTACACATTTTTTGTTAAGATCTACCCAAATTTTGGTCAAAAGTTATTTATATTATTTTTTTTGCTCATATTTAAGTATCACGTGATAAGTTTATAATAAAAATTATTAATAATTTAGACGTTGTCTGTTTAAGAAACTACATAGAAACATACTCAATACTTCAGAGACCAAAATGATATAATTGAAAAATGANTTTTTAAACTAAATATACTACTAAAAACTACTAATTGTCTGAATTAAGGTAGAATTAACTACGATCAATTCTGACTTAAGACAATAAAATTATTCTAACTACAAAATATTATCAATAACAACAAAAACACGTTTCTCAAGTCCTAAATGAAAGAATTTGCTTGAAATTCACCATGGTCGTCGCATGAGTTTATTTTGAACAATCATTCTTGACCNACTAAATTTTGGGACCAAATTTAGAACTCAAATAACATGACAACATATTATTTAGAATCTTCATTGGGGTCTAAATCACATGACACCAAATAAAGAATGTCAAGTCAGCTGTCATGTCATTTACGTTCTAAATTTGGTCTTAAAATTTGATCAGTGTAGAATTACTGAAATTTTAATGACAATGAACATGATATACATACCTCGCTTTCTAATGTCTCAAAGGTGTTGCCAAAAATCCAATCAGCCTGATCCAAATTAGAGAACTGACTCAATTTCATTTTCAGGTAAGCAGGGTAACTTTCAGGTGCTTTCAGAAAGCTTGGCAGATCAGGAAAGTTCAAAGGAGGCAGACCAGGAATCATCATGGGTGTATCTTCAATCTTCACAGGCAAACTCAACAAACCATGGTGTATGCGACAGAAAATAGCACAAACAGTGGCTGAGTTCGTGAAAAATGCTGCTCCAAATATGCTATTTTGCTTAGCAACATCAAGAGCCCATGGTAGAAATGAATCATAGACCACACAATTTACTGGGGAGCTTGAGTTTTTGTACTTCTGGATGAGCTCAGATAGAGTTCTTGAGCCATTCTCTCTGAATGATTTTAGGTATACATCCTCGTTTCGAGCCTGAGCGAAGCCACCCTGGTCGAACCCATCGGAGATGGACTCGACCCCAACTTTGGGTGCACAAATGGATTTGACAGTGTAATGGGTTGTGGCTAGTGTAGCTTTGACACCTTTGGAGGCTAGGCGTTTAGCAAATTGGAGAAGAGGGTTTATGTGGCCTTGGCCTGGATATGGGAGCACTAGTACATGGCCTCCATATTTTTCTCCCTCCATCTGGTTTTGGTTGCTCACTGCAATTTAGTTTCCACATGATCTTCATTTATAGGCCACATAATGTAACCAACGTGATACCAAATACAAGCAAATACCAAATAGTTAGATATGCACAACTCATTTAACTAATATTATAAGAAATATATATAAATTTCTTCTACATTTGTTTGCTTGATTTAATATCCCATTAATTATACCATAATTGAATAATTTTTTTATTAACACAAAAATCATACAAATACAACACAAACATAAAATGGAACGACGCAACTATAACACTATACAACTAGATTTATACTTATAATTAAAATCCATGTGTTAAATGGGGACAAGGAGTAGAGAGAGATTAAGATTTAAAGGAGTTGTCTACATTATCGGAAAAAAAAAAATCTGTTTTGTACCAACATTTTTTGATATTTTTAATCACAAATTGGAAAAAATACCCACAAAAATGGTAATTTTTTGTACCAAAAAAAAGTGGTAAAAATAGTTATCAGAACAGTGGTAAAAACACACACAAAAGTAATAATTTTTTTGGTTATAAAATGACCCACAAAAATTATAAAAAAACACCCATTAAAATAATAAATTTTGGAAGTATACTGAATTTTTTCTTTCGGTACCGTAGTTGATGCAGGGAAGTAAGTAGAAAGAGGGTATAAGGAACAAAAAGGATAATGAAAATAAAATGTTAATTTGTGTATAAATATCGGTTTACATTCTTACTTTAGGTCTTTTGATTCACAAATAATATCGATTCTAAATGTTTCAATAACTTTGTTGATTCCTAAGAATACCAGAATAATTTGGGAAAAAAGAGGCAACTCTCTCAATTGTATTCAATAATCTACAACTGCTTATTCCTAAAAATTACAAGAGTTTAAATAGTAATAAAACCTTAAAACTAATTAGAAAATAACCAAACGTGACTTAATTATCGTTAATCGCGTAATTAACTCATTAATACAAATTTTGCCAAAAAAAGAAATTTTTTAAACTAAATATACTACTAAAAACTACTAATTGTCTGAATTAAGGTAGAATTAACTACGATCAATGCTGACTTAAGACAATAAAATTATTCTAACTACAAAATATTATCAATAACAACAAAAACACTTTTCTCAGGTCCTAAATGAAAGAATTTGCTTGAAATTCACCATGGTCGTCGCATGACTTTATTTTGAGCAATCATTCTTGATCGGAGATGGATGTTTAGAAATTCATATATGTGAAAATAGTTCCAAAAAATTCAACTCATTTAAACAGTCCAATCCATCTCGATATCAATTCCAACAATTTAAATACTATGCTGCGATCCAAGCTAGTCAGCACAAATCAGTGAATTTAAGAGAGAGAAAACGAGAGAAAGAACCATTCCCATAACACCTGAACTCTGTGGCCACCATTACGACCTTAATCAGTGGGGATCTTAAATGTGAGGTGGTGAATGATCTCAACTCTAAGTACCAAAATATCAAAGCTGTATTTATTTTAATTTTTTTAATTATTAAGGTGTTAAAGTTCGCTTACGTTTATCTTTTTTGCAAACTTTATCTATGAGTATTATTATTATTTTTTTTGATTTAAAGACCGAGAATATCTAAATTAATTTATCCGTGAATATTACTTCAACAGTTACTTATGTATTTATCATGACTATGGTCTCTTAAAATATTACCAAGATTAATGTCACACGTTATGAACGTTGTTTCAAATAATAAGCTTTCTTGTGGTGCAAATGCATACCGACTTCGCACCAAATGCAAAGTACAGTTCAACCACTTTCACTAATTTTTCAAATAACACTTCAGGTATATGGAACTACTTGTCACATTACTGCCGTCATCTTCAAGCGTCATATGTTNGTGCAAATGCATACCGACTTCGCACCAAATGCAAAGTACAGTTCAACCACTTTCACCAATTTTTCAAATAACACTTCAGGTATATGGAACTACTTGTCACATTACTGCCGTCATCTTCAAGCGTCATATGCTNTATACTACTAAAAACTACTAATTGTCTGAATTAAGGTAGAATTAACTACGATCAATGCTGACTTAAGACAATAAAATTATTCTAACTACAAAATATTATCAATAACAACAAAAACACTTTTCTCAGGTCCTAAATGAAAGAATTTGCTTGAAATTCACCATGGTCGTCGCATGACTTTATTTTGAGCAATCATTCTTGATCGGAGATGGATGTTTAGAAATTCATATATGTGAAAATAGTTCCAAAAAATTCAACTCATTTAAACAGTCCAATCCATCTCGATATCAATTCCAACAATTTAAATACTATGCTGCGATCCAAGCTAGTCAGCACAAATCAGTGAATTTAAGAGAGAGAAAACGAGAGAAAGAACCATTCCCATAACACCTGAACTCTGTGGCCACCATTACGACCTTAATCAGTGGGGATCTTAAATGTGAGGTGGTGAATGATCTCAACTCTAAGTACCAAAATATCAAAGCTGTATTTATTTTATTTTTTTTAATTATTAAGGTGTTAAAGTTTGCTTACGTTTATCTTTTTTGCAAACTTTATCCATGAGTATTATTATTTTTTTTTTTGATTTAAAGATCAAGAATATCTAAATTAATTTATCCGTGAATATTACTTCAACAGTTACTTATGTATTTATCATGACTATGGTCTCTTAAAATATTACCAAGATTAATGTCACACGTTATGAACGTTGTTTCAAATAATAAGCTTTCTTGTGGTGCAAATGCATACCGACTTCGCACCAAATGCAAAGTACAGTTCAACCACTTTCACCAATTTTTCAAATAACACTTCAGGTATATGGAACTACTTGTCACATTACTGCCGTCATCTTCAAGCGTCATATGTTGGACGTCATGCTTCCAAGTTCCAGCTTCTGCAATTATTGTTGGTGTACCAACTATGGAGGGTGACATCGATGAGAAGTTATGATTGAATGCCGTGACATTTATCATCGAATTCAAGGGTATTAAGGTGCATAAGCCGTGTGGTCGGAGTCCGAGTTCGAGTTCGAGTCCGAGTCTGAGTCCGAGTTAGAGTTAAATATCAGATGACATTTATATCATATCTCTATGCGGTTAGGTTGGTTCACTTGATACATTGGTCAACGATGATGACGTGGATATCAACCGAGTTGACTAAAACTTCTCTATGTAATCCACAAGCCGAGTGAGACACGCCATTTATACAAGGCATGTGACCATATTAAAATAAAAAAATATTGACGTGATGCATGATTTACACAGAATGTGAAACCGTATCGAAATGTCACAGTCATTCTTAATCGATATGTATACTATAATGTGGCCAACCTACCAGTTTGAATTGGTCACCATCCTCGCAGTTACGTAGATAAGTTGGTTGCAAAACTTGCCTAAAACCTGTGAAAAAAACCACGTAAAATTGTCTTTTAGTTAGGCAGTTTGAAACTTTTAATGGTTTAGACGACTCTGGTTAAGTTGTAAGACTAAAAATATTAAACTATGATTCAAATTTAAATTAATATTTGGCTAAGAAATTTGATTTGATACAAATGACTCTAATAGATAAACTCAAATTTAAATGAGGACAAAACTAAATTTAAAAAAGAGTAAATATGACAATTGGATCTTTAAAAGATGATAAAATCTTACTATTAAAATTTTAGATAATGATTTGAGTTTCCCTTGATTTGGTATAAGTTTGAATCAAAGGTTGGAACAAATTTTTTGAGTTTTTTTACTCAAATTTAAATTTAAATTATAATTGGAGATGCTCTAAGACATGCACTATCAGATATTAGTGGTAAGCTACACTTGTTTATGGTTATCCTTAATTTTTTATGTAGTTATCAAACAGGCTTCAATTCATGGAAGCAATACAGTTTACTGCTTGATTTCGATAGTGACGTGATAATGAGTTGTCCTATTAGGTTAGTAATTATAATTTAGATCAGACATTGCACAATAAGCGAGACTCTAATGGTCACGTCCATGAATAATTACTACTTACTAGTCGATTCTCCACCTTTTTACTAACACAAAAAAAAAAAAAAAAAAAAAAAAA
>CAUOFW020000837.1:815510-860609 GCA_963454935.2 Ilex paraguariensis
AAAAAAAAAAAAAAAAAAAAAAAAAAAAAAAGGAGAACTATATCAAGACCTCCTGAGATTGATCACTTAATCACTCAAACTCCTTGAGATTTAAAATATTAAACATAGACCTTTTAAAAGTTTGTACGCGTATAACACTTAAATCACTGCCGTCAATATCCGTTAGTATATCTGTTAATAAATTATATATAGACCTCCTGAAGTTTGTAGACATGTAATACTTAAACCTTTCAAGTTTAAAATTTTATATTTAGACCAAAAATACTTAAATCATAAATAGAATATCAAATATTTTAAATTTTATAACTAAAATTTATATTCTATTATGATATTTATTGAAATAAAATTAAAATTAAAAATTATTTGTTTTCTTAAAAAAAACATAATTAGTAAATAATTATATTATTTATTGAAATTTAATTTGGTCACTGAAACGACCAAATTACTCCCAATTAAAGTTAGAAAATATTGTGTCCATCACAATTTGACCTCTTATTTGATTTTTTTAATTCCAATATATAGTATAATTATATACCAATTATAATTTTTTTTAAAAATTAAATTTTTAATTTTAATTTTAATTTTATTTCAATAAATGACATAATAGAACATGAATTTTGATTGTAAAATTCATGTTCTATTATTAATGACTTAGACTCCTTATTTGATTTTTTTTTAGTTTTATTTCAACAGATATTTACTAACGGATATTGACAATAGAGTCATAAGTGTTATGTACATACAAACCTTAAAAGGTACATGCGTAATATTTTAAATATCAAAAGATTTAAGTGATTAAAAGACAAATTTTAACAAATCTAAGTGTAATTCTACCCAAAAAAAAAAAAAATACTATCATCGAAGGGAAACTGAATAGGATATGGTTTGGCCAATTTGCTATAAAACAATTAATAATGGAAAAGGACGAAGAACAACATGAAAACCTCTCTTTTCATGTGCTTGGCCCATGTTGTTAGAATAAAGCAACTAGCAGTGGGAAAAAGTGAAAAATAGGGGAACTCTTTTTCTTTTTCTTTTTTCTTTCTGTTTGTGAATTGTGAGTATCAGTACCACTATTACTTTTATATGACTAGTTGAAGCTAATTTATTCTGAGAGTTAGACTACGAAATAATTTTGGTGTTGTACCTCTAATTTTTATCACTTTAATGGTTATTTTTATAATTTTTTGGGTCAATTTATAATCAAAAAATTTATTATTTTTGTAGGTAATTTATCATTTTTGTGAAGTTTTTAACACTGTTGTAGGTATTTTTATCACATTTATGATAACTATTTTTACCGTTTTTTTTAGTATAAAAAATTTTATGACATTTATGTGTATTTTTATTATATTTGTGAATATTTTTATTACTGTTATGGTAGCTATTTTTATTATTTTTTAGAATATCACAATAGTGATAAAAAGACCCACAATGATAAATAAAAATATAAGCCTAAATTTTTTTTTTCTCGATGCCGCAATCAAATCTTTTATTCTGGGGTTGATCTGGCAATGCGTCATCTTCTCCATCTGAGGTGGGAGTGGCGTCACACATAAAATGAATGTGAGCTTTGCACCTTCATTAATACTTTTTAGAAAAAATTTCCGTTACACTCCTCTAATTTATTATATTTTCAAGGACATCTCTTTTTGTTTCTAAATCTTCATTGACACCACTATAAGCTTAAAAACCTTAATTAAAATATAATTTTACTAAATTGTCCACGATATATTTTAGAAAAAATTTCATCTACACCCCTGTAGACATATATTCAATGAAACTCTCTCTATTTTATAAATTTTTTACTTATTAAAGTTCGGGTCAACTAAAATTCGATTCGAGCAGAATACAATTCGTTTTTAATCAACTTGAATCAAATTTTAATCAGTTCGAATTTTGATGCATAAAAAAATATAAATTTTAATCAACTCAAATTTTAATACGTAAAAATTAAATTTTAATCAATTTGAATTGAATTTTAATTGACACTAATTTTAATATGTAAAAAAATATAAATTTTAATCCATTCGAGTCGAATTTTAATCGACGCTAACAACTCAAGTTGAGTACAAATCGACTCGAATTTTAATACGTAAATTTTTTTTAATATGCTCGAATTTTAATACGTAAAAATATAAAATTTAATTAGCTCGAATCAAATTTTAATTAGATCAAATTTTAATATGTTAAAAAAACTAATCAACTCGAAGTTTAATATATAAAAAAATAATTTTTTAATCAGCTAGAGTTATATGTAAAAAATTGTTTGAAGTTTATGTAGAGAGCAATTTTGGTATTTTAGATAAAAAAATTTATTAGAAATGATGGTTTAATGACAGTGGGTGTTAGTGATATTTATATATAAACTAGAAAAAGTGTCAATGATATTTTAGATAATAAAAAAGGTGTCTATAAAAATATGGTAAACTAGAATGAGTATGACTGAAATTTTTCCTACTTTTTTCATAAGTTGCATGTTTAGGCCAAAATCGATAGGATTGTACAGTGTGAAACTAAGGTGTTATAATTGGTATCAAAGTTATTTAAAGTTGTGCATTCATCCTTACAATACGCGATGAAATTAGGGTCTGTTTGGTACGAGGGTTTTGGAACATGAGTTAGGGAACAAAACCCAGCATACCCATGTTTGACAAATGCATAGATAGCCCAAGGTTTGAAACCTAACCCGCTTTAGGCACGAAAATTAAACCCAATTTCATAGGTTTCATGAAACCCGATGGGAGGTGGGTTTCATATGTGAGTTAAAAGATTGAACATGCAAATAACATTTATATATTTATATATCTCATATACCCCATATTACCCTTTTCACACATCTCTCTGAACTGGCCTCCATCGATCAACACAGACACAAGATTCCCGCAGAGTTCCTGAAGACTGACTTACGATTGATTAACACAGACAAGATTCTTCTAGGAAATACACTGACATGCAAAAAATCTTTGGGAAATATATGGAAAAGACCAAATGCAGAGAACCCTCCTATTGCTCGATCTACAAAAAATCTTTGGTAAATATGTGGGAAATCTATTGCAGAGATATCCTTCGGCCTATATCAAGTCGATCACTGTTCGGAGAAGTTTCATTTGCCCTATATAAACCCCTTCTGTTGTTCGATCAAAATACATCAAGCCGAGGTGCTTCTTCTCTTCTTCGCATAATCCTTGAGTTCTTCACATGTGTGAGGCGAGAGTGTATTTTGGCACCTTTTTTCAATCCAACAAGCCCACCAAAAACTCACTGAGAATCCCTTTATTTGCTTTTGGGAAAATAAATCTGCCAATTTAGATTTGTGTTTTACTGTCTTCTCAGAAAAATTTCAACACACTCGATTCAAATAAAATAGTTGAAACAAAGAAAATTGTGACAAAGAACAAAATTTTGACTCTGATATTAAGAAATAAGGTGTAAAAATAAAACCCTAGAAATTATTATTGGAGAGAGAGACACTATTCGTCAGAGGGCTGGGGAGGAGTGGTTGTCTAGAATGCTGTAAAATTTATTTTTTTTGCTTTTGTTATTGGTAATATCTTCGACTTAATTTTGTTCTCCATTTTTTAATTTTGCCTTGGTCTTAATGTTGCAGTTTCGCATTTACATTGAGCATCTGTGAGGGCTGGGTTAGGGATGGTTGTCTGTACTAAGCAGTGCATCGGAGATTTGGGGGTTAGTGGAAAAAATGGTGAAATATGGTTTTTGTTCATACCTTCTTCTCCGTCAGGTTTTATGAAAAATTAATGTTCAATTTTTGTGTTTTAATTGATCAAGTATATATACAAAATGATACGGTGTTTATGATGATATTATAAATCATGCTACATCTCTCTTTCGTTTGATTCACTTCACTGTTATCTCTTTTGCGCAATGCACTGATTGAATGTTGAATTTTTGAATGTTATGCATATGCCAGTAAGTATTTGAATGTTATGCAAATAAACTTAAATTAATTTTTGTGTTTTTGATTGATCAAGTATATCTGTATAGATTCAAAAGATATATGGAGTCTGAAGCAAAGGGGAGTTTTCTTCGAACATGGTTATTCAGAAAAAGAAGGAAGTGAATATACTTGATTAACCATGTTTTAAATTAAGTTTATAATTAATTTAAGAGGACAAAGTATAAATATGTAATATTCCTCCTTCAAAGTAGATGGCATATTTGTATACTTACATGTTTTTTGACCATCTAGAAATCTTCTGCAGCAAGAAAATTTGCTAGTCCATAGAATATTAGCCAAGAATTATTGGCAAAAAGTGGGAATGTGTTGTGAAGAATAAAGATACGTTTTTTTTTCCTATTTAGTAGTAAATCCATTCAGATTCTAAGGGAATTCAAGAAAATTATCTTAAAATAAAAAAAAATAAAAAAAAAACCACAGCTGATAATTCTTGGGTGATATCTTATTCACTATATTTTCTCTTCAATATTTTTTTTTACTGATTATCTATCATACATTAAAATTAGATTGATTATATACAAGTTCATTCATTAATAGTAGATGATTTACCCAAAAAAAAAAAGTTGAAGAGCAAATAAACATATTGAAAGAGATGTGCGAGGAAAAAACAAAATGTATTTGAAGGTGAAGAGGCTGCTGGCTGCTGCATTGAAAATGGCTTAAACCTAAGAAGTTGTATTTATGTTGGACTTTTATCTTTTTAAGAAAAACATGACATATGTTAAACATGTTTTCATGAGTTAGCAAGTCTATGATGACATTTGACCCAAAGAGAATTCATAATTCAGCTCCTCCACTTCTCTTCATCAAGTCCATCAAACAGCAACAGAGAGAAAATCGAACCAAGTCTTCTTTATTTTTTGATCACAGATTATATATTTAACAAATGGTTTGTCAAGAAAATTAGAAAACATGAAGGAAGATGTCATGAAACGGATGAGGGTACCTCTCCAGGAATAAGAATGATAGTTACCTAGTCTCATACGTCATAAAAGATAGTATTTATCTTGAGAGAATAAATTATTCTCTCTCAGAAAGTTTTTGGCTAGATGTTGAACTACAACTGATATCCAAATTTTTAGTAAATTAAGCCATTTTTATCGGGAAAAAGGGGATTGATGAGGTTGCTGCTTAGGAACATAAAGTTCATAAAGATGGAATATGGGGAAACTTACTTCAATTTTCCTATTGGATTGTCTTATGGCCTTTAAATTGGAGAGACGCATTGCCAATATAGGTGAATTCCTCGAAGGAGGCTGGAGTCGTCTGTGGGAGTAGGGATGGTAGTGGACCAAAACGGGGGCGAGGGGTATAGTCTCCATCCCTGTACCAGGTTAAAAAAAACTCCGTCCATTCCTAGTCCACCCACGTTAACGGGTATAATTTTCATCCACATTCCCGTCCGCGGGTAAATTTGTAACCCCCGCCCCGTCCCCGCCTGCACCCCGCCCAAGCCCAACATAATCCAGCATTATAAATAATCCAAAAAATCAAAAAAATTGAATGTCAACAACTAAAAATTACCACATAATTCTTCTCATCAATAAGACTAACATTTGATATACTGAGTAAGCAAGAAGTTTATCCAGCATTTTTCAAGCAAAAAGTATATCCAACAATTTTCAAAGAGCAAAAACCATATTCTAGTAGAATAAACTCAAAAATCAACAAAAACCATATCTAACACTGTATTCAACAAAGACCATATTCAAGTAGCATAAAATTAGAAAGTTCAAAATATTGCAGATCTAATACAAAAAAAAAAAAAGCAACATCTAAAAATCTCATATCTTACACACCATAAATCCAAAACAAAAATCCTCAATAGCTA
The DNA here is from genome assembly GCA_963454935.2 of Ilex paraguariensis. NCBI lineage: Eukaryota > Viridiplantae > Streptophyta > Magnoliopsida > Aquifoliales > Aquifoliaceae > Ilex > Ilex paraguariensis. The sequence goes on from CAUOFW020000837.1 coordinate 821,324, forward strand.
AAACAACACAGACCATTAGATCTAAGAAAATTTATCACAAACCTAACGAAAAGGATCACAGATCTAACAAAAGCCATAAAAAAGAACACAAAGATAATATATTTTACCTTATTGGACAGAAAAAAAAAAGTGATCAACTGAATTTTGAAATTAACTTTATAGGTGGGTTGGGAATGGAATTGGGACTTATGATCTTATATATATATATATATATATATATATATATATATATCTCACGGGTTAGCGGGCGCGGGGATGGGATGGGACAGGGGTAGTGTTAGTCCAACCCCGCTTCCATCCCCGTGCAAGTTTATACGGATATCCCGGTATACGTCTACCGTCTAATACGTATGGTCCATTTTCGGTCCAAACAGGATGGGTTTGGAGAAATATCCATTTTTCCTTGATATACAACCATCCCTATGTGGAAGATAATAACTGCACATCGACAAACACCACGATTAACTCTGAGACTAGTGATAAAAATAGTTATTTTTTTGGAAAAGACGTCATTTCAAGATGAAAGATATGGAGGCTTTAGGGTTGTTTCATTGGAACAATGAAGAACAAGTTATTTCTCAATCAATCTGGCAAGAGTGTCTTTCTTGGAGGTTTATTTTTTGTTAAGTTTTTATATATGTATATTACTATACGAATTATTATATACATTTGTCGATAAATCCAATATGTCATTTTTTGAAAGATGACACCTTCACATCTCGAGCGTGTATGCGGACTTGTCACAATTACGAAATCTTCACAAAAATATTCGGGCCACATGAGGAAAGCAGAAATATATCAACAGTTTCAGTGCTGACTTAACTTTAGTCACGTTTCCACATAGGCCGACTGTGGACTTGGTTATCATTGATGATTAATGTCATCAATATATGTAAGCATTTTGCAACCAATACAATGATGTTTAATATGGTGTAATGGGATTATGTCCATCCATTTTGATGTATTTGGGAATGGACAAATTTTGTGTGTATTCCTATATATGTAAATGTTATAATGTTGAATCGTCTTGTTGGGTTAATGTTTTATTGCGTTTTATTATTGTTATGAATAATAGTTATATTTTATCGACATTCATGGTTTTTTTTCATAAGTTAGGAAGAAAAAATGACAAACAAGGACATAAGAAAATGTACGTAAACAAATATGAGTTTGGATTAGATTGGTTAATAGGTACAATAGTCATTTATATACAAAAAATATTATTATAACAGTGATATATCTGTGCGCATGCCAAATTTGGCATGAACGGGATTGAATGTTGAATTTCATCTTTATAAAAAAAATTCTGAATTTGGAAAGGTTTGAATAAGTCAATCTAAATTCCTCCCAAAAAGCCAACCAAAGAGCCCTTAAACATAAATGAAAAGATATTCCAAGATTCACAATTCAAAGCCAACTGAATATGCCGACCCAATGAAACCGTGCCAGAGTTATAGATATGGATTTAATATTCACATGTTGGCATCGTAATGGAATTACCCAACTATACCTACTTATTAAGTTGAGCGATACAAAATCAACAATACATAATTTGACATGAAATTTGATATGAATGAACCAAAAATAATTGAACAATTGTTCACACATACTAATTAGATAAAACACGAACTTGACATGATAGGGTCCATTTTTCGCCCCTAGTTACAACTCTTCTCGCCCATACATTTAAACAACCCCTAGATGAAGGCAAGATAATTCAAATCTAGACACCATATTCCATAATGTTTACCTTACTTTATTGATATGATTTTTTTATACACTTGAATCAAGTTGTTCTAGAGAGGTAGCGCTCGAATATTAATAAGAAATGAGCAATACTACATGAACTTAAAATACAGACTTGATTAATCACTGTCGTTGATTTTTCTATGAGTTTCAGTATTTATTGGGACTCATTACCTATTCAATGATAATGATTCATCAAATCTATATTTTAAGTTCACATGTTAAGTCCAAATAATATTTTCCCATAAGAAAAAAGGTAAATATTATAACTGGTTCTTAAACTTTGCCTTCAATTTTAATTTGGTCCACGACTTTTCAATTGTCTCAATTTAATCCGTCAATTATCAGTTTTATTTCAGTTAAGTCATTTCGTCCATTTTCAGCGTTAGATCAAAATAGAAACATATGATTTAATGCTTGAAATGGATTGGATTGCACTAGTCTCCAATAAATTTACATTTAATACAATCAGGTTTGTAATATGAACGCCACATATTTGCATTTTAGAATCAACTTTTTATATAGAACGTATATCTAACTTTTCTAATGCCTTCCATAATTGAAGTTCGTGTTCACCGAACGAAGTGGCTTGCGGTATAAGATCTCTCTCTCTCTCTCGACAAGAGTATATCATTTAGTAACGTTTTTTCTTTCGTAACTTCATCTTGCTTAGTGAATAATTGTAGGATGGGACAGAAAGGAGACCAAATCAATGTTATCAGAACCGAACCGGTCATCGAACCAGCAAGGGGACTGGTCAATGGTTCACTGGTTCAACCGTTGGGTCAACTGGTCGGACCGGTCATATAATAAAAAAATAAAAATATATATATAATAATTATAAAACTTAATAATTTAACTAAAAAATATAAAATATGTATAAAATACATAAAATTTGCCATAAAATTAATGAAATTAAGTAACAAAGTGGGAATTATTGTATTTTAAAGTAAAGTAAAGAGGTTCAAGTAAATTATAAAGAAAAAGAAGGGGTGTCATTTATAATTTTTTCAAGAATAAGGTTAAAAAAAATCAACTATTTACCGTAAAAAATTTTATTTATCTAATTTAATTTTTAAAAACTGGTATTTGTTAAAAATCGGCCGATTTTCTAATTTTTAGCCGGTTCGCTTTCTTAAGCGGTTCAATTAAGGAATCGGACCGATTAAGGTCCCGATTCACGGTTGAACCAGTCCGACCAACCAGTCCGATCCAATTCTGATAACGCTGGACCAAATCCTACTCTCCATTGATTTAACCCAGTCTCTGCAAGGATGGCCCATGGGTTGTGATGAGCCCGGCTCCGGCGGGCCTAGTCTATGTAACATCTAGGACGGGACCTAAAATAAGTGAGAAACGTTACTAATTGTCAGGTCTCGTCCAAGGATGACCTCAAGCATCCTTGCTGCAAAGTTATAAGCCAATGACATTCAACCAAAAAAAAAACTAAGGGGTCAGCCGGTATACTAAATTAGACATAATTATAAAAAAAGATATAGAACGAAATATTTTAGAAAAAAATACACAGCTGAGATACAAAGACGTAAATGCCAATTTTATAAAAAAAAATTTCCTAAAAACTGTAACAAAACATTTATCTTAAGCGCTGAAATTTAAGGTTATTTAATTCAAAATTTTTAATACACCTTGATTCATGTGTATTTTTTTTTTTTTGGAAAGTGATTTTATTTTTAAATTATATTTATACATTAAATATCTCCTAATTTTATGGAAAAACTTTAATATTCTGTTTATTTTAGGATATATCACTTTGTTTGAATTTTAAAATTTGTTAATTATTTTTTCATATAATTATTTTTTTATATAATTTAAAATATAAAATTATTTACATTATAACAAAAATGTTACAAATTCATTAAGTAATAGTGTAACAAGAACAGTGTAACAAAGACAATGTAACAATACACTGTAACAAAAACAGTATTTAGTGGTATTACTGTTTTGAATGAAATTATATCAAAATATATGTTTTATAAAATGTAATAGTATAATATTTTGTTACACTGTTATGGAGTTCGAATATTAATATAATTTAAAAACAAAACCGTTTTCTAAAAAAATACGCATGAATCAAGGGAGGGCGTAAAAATACGAAATATTAAAATTCTTTCATAAAACTAGGAGATGTTTAATTCACAACTTTTCAAAAACAATATGCATTAATCAAGGGAGGATATAAATGTCACAAGAAAATATAAAATTCCAAATAATGTACTTGAAAACAAATAAATATCAAAATTTAAGACTTTTTTACCATACATTTTTTTTCTATGTATTTTTTTAAAAATTAACTCTAATTTGTCGTACCCCTTTCGATTTCTCCAAAAAAAAAAAAAAGAGTCACGGGCCAATGTTCTGAACAAGGCCCAGATGGAATAAATGGATCAGAATGGTTGGCCCAAGTTGACCATTGATTTAGGCCAAACCCAGTTGAAATATAATTCAATTTAACTCAACAACAGTACGACACAATTTATTATTGTGCTCTATTAAAACACTAGTTATTCTCTGTGTTTGAAGGCACAGAATAATAAAAAAAAATAGTCAACATAATTGTATTTACATCTAAAATCAAAACACAAACATAGAGAAGAGATAAAAAAATTAAAATACAAATTATAATGGGAGTGAATAGTGATAGTGGTGGTGGGCGACAGTGATGATTATAGAAGACAATGATAGTTATGGTGGGTAAGGTAACGACCGTTGTAGTAGTAGCAACCCTGGGTGGCAATAGTGATGGTGATGGTGGGTTTTGAGTGACGAAGATGGTAGTAACAGCCGTGGGTGACAATGGTGGTGGTGGTGGTAGGTGTGGGTGATGGTGGTGGACAACAGTGATGGTGATTGTCAATGACGGTGGTGGGGACGACAATAGTAACAGTGGACAGTAATGATGGTGGTGATGGGCAACGATGAGTGCTTCTAGGCGACAATGTGATGAGTGGTGGCAAATGGCGGTGGTGGTAAGCGTGGTGGGGGTAAGTGACAGTGGTGGGGCGATGACAAGTGGTGGTGGTTGGTGGTAGTAGGTGTGGTGGGGGTAGGTGATAGTGGCTGGTAGCGATGGGTGGTGATGGTGGGCGATGGTGGTAGTGGGATGATCGTGGTAATGATAATAAATATAAGAATAAGATGACGGTGATGTTGGGTTGAGGCTATGAACAACGATGGTAGCAATCGATGGGGTGGTGGCGGTGGGGATGGGGTTAGCGGTGATGGGTTGGCGATGATGGTGGTAGTTGTGATGGTCATGGAGGTGGTTGTGGGGCGATGGAGGGTGATGGTGAGACAGTAACAATGGTGATGATGGTAGGGTATGGCAGCAGTGGTTGTGGGGATGGTGGTGATGCAGTGGTAGAAGTGATGGTGGTGCTGAGACGATGGTAGTAGTAGTAGTGATGATGGTGGGGTGGTGATGTTAGAAATAGTTAGTAATGTAAGATATCCCACATTGAAAAATTGAAAGAGAGTGTAAAAGTTTAAAAGAAGAAACATACCAAATTTTACAAGTTTGGATGGTGGGAAGATTTGGAGGGAAGCCCCAAATATTTCAAATCAATGTATCTTGATTAGGCTTTAAATAAAATAATTTTTAAAGTAAAAAAATGGCCACTTGGGACATCTTGGGCTTGAAGCTTATTTTGTATTAATTAAGCAATTAATTAACTGTTACATGTCTTTTGGTCCAAGAGTTGTATCTCTTCTATACATCTCTAAGGTATTATAAATACTTGTACAAATCTTTCAATAAAAATATACAAAACTTTTCTCTATTCTATTCTTGGTAGAATTTTAAAGTTTGTTATCTAAAATTCTTTTTAACTTTGTTAATCCTAGAATAATTTGCTACAAACCTAGCAACAAAATAGTGATGACATAATTTATTTAAGTAGAGTGAATACACAATCAAAGTCTTCTAATTTATTATAAATTTCTTGGTAACAAGTGGTGGTAGTGGTGGGCGGTGGTAATAGTGGTTATGGTGGTGGTGGGGCAATGAAAGTGGTGATGGTGATGGTGGTAGTGGTAGTGGTAGTGGTGGAGCGGTGGGGGTGGTGGTGTTAAAGATAGTGATAAGGTGGTTTCAAACACTATTTTTAAAAAAAATATTAATGAAAAATAATTTCTAAAAATATTTTTAAAAAATCACTTCAAACACATCTTTAATAGCCCANTTTCAAACACTATTTTTAAAAAAAATATTAATGAAAAATAATTTCTAAAAATATTTTTAAAAAATCACTTCAAACACATCTTTAATGGCCCATTTTTCATATTAAATTTAGGGTGTTAATATTAGCCGTTAGATTAACTTTAAAATAAAATTTAAAGCGATTTCAATCGCGAATAACAAAAGTCATTTTATTTATCTTTTGACATTTGAATTGTATTGTACTTTATTATAAAAATAATAAGATGTGAATACATTTTTCAAAACTTATTTAATTTTAAGTACTACCTTCAAACTTATCCTTTTTTTATCAAATAATTGTCAATAAATACACATTTTAAAAAATTTTCAAATTCTTTCTAAAATGTATTCTATAATTACCTTTACCATAAATATTGCATACCTAATTGACAATTTTTATACTTTCAATATCTAAAAATTAGAATGTGAGACTTTCAAGATTTCTTTTGATATTTGTATATCATTTAAATTTTGAAATTTCATATATATATATATATATATACACACACACACGCGCGCACACACACACGCGCATATGATAATATCAAACAATAACACACTCAACAAAAAATAGTAACATCAAACAGTAATACGCTCAACAAAAAAATAGTAACATCAAACAGTAACACGCTCAACAAAAAATAGTAACATCAAACAGTAACATACTCAATTAAAAATTTAATTAAAAATGTAATCTTTGATGTTACTATTTTTTGTTATTAAGTGTGTTACTGCTTAATATTATTATTTTTTTATTAAACATATTACTGTTTAATATTATTTTATATATATATATATATATATATATATATATATATATATGTAAAATTTTAAAATTCAAATAATACACAAACATCAATAAAAATATTAAAAGTCTCACATTCAATTAGGTATGCACTATTTATGATAAGAATAAAAATATTTTTATGACTTTTTTTTAACAGATATACTTCTATTTCAATAATTTTAAAAAACATAATTTTATCCTATTAAAATTTTAGGAAGATACTGGCCACCTTAATCTCCTTTATTATATAGATCGGACCAAAATGGGTCAAAAATGTTCTGGCCCACCAAAAGGACATCTCAAAAGGAAATGTTCCAAGAAAAAAATCTAAACACATGCCATCAAATTAAGTCTCTATAATATTTTTTTTTAGGCCAACTTACTTACATTTTAATTAATTAATCTCATTTCTGATTTAGTCAAAGTCAAACAAAAAAATGTCGTTGACACCTTTTTTTTTCTTTTTTTGAACAAAGAGAAATGGTGACTGAATATGCGTATTGTGGGTCTATCTTTGATTTTCACTGTACTTTATAAGATAAGTAAGTTTATGATACCAAAAAAAATTATATGTATTATATTAAAATTGATCCACAGTCGTTGATTTTAATTTAATTAATTATAATTATTAATTATAAAATAACAAATAACATAAAAAAAAATTGGGTGCCAAAATTCTATTAAATGAAGAATAAAAATATGGTATCAAAAAGAAAGCCTTTCTGCTGCAACCATTGATTAGTTTTATCGACACTTTCAAATGACCAGAATCCACCAAAGTTGCTCAACCACTTCACAATGACGACCAAAAATCAAAGTCTCGTTTAGCAACGTTTATGATTTTTAATTTTTTAAAAAATAAAAAATAAAATCAAAAAATAAAAAATATCTTTTTCTAATTTTTGAAAATCGTCCCAAAAAATAAAAAATATCTTTTTCTAATTTTTGAATATCGTCCCAGGTTTATAAAATGATGACAAAAAAAATAACTAATAATAACGGTTATCAAACGAATTTTTTTTTCTTATTTTCACTAAATATCAAAATAAAAACAAAAAATATAAAATATAAACGTTACCGAACGGAACGGACCAAGATATTTCAGAGTGGGAGAGAGAGACTCTGTATGATCATTGACTCGGATGTTAAGAGATACATTTGTCACAGCATTAAACGATATAATTTATAAGAAAATATTAAACATGATAAAATATTCATGTTATATCGTAGCGTCACAAAACTGTCAGTCGATAATGATAACTCGAATATAATTCAAACAAGATAGACTAAATTGTGCAAGACTTGAAATTAATACATATTATGTAATAGTAACGTTTTGAAAAGGGTCCGGGTCGTATCATAAACATAGAAGAAGAGAGACTTAGACAACACACACCACATGGTCCACATCTTTATATAAACAAGAAGTACACCATAGCAAAGAACAGGGTTACATACCCCCATACTCCATCAAACATAGGAACATATTAAGCAAAACATAGAGAGGCTTTGTTTATAGAGATTCTGAGAAGACAGTAGTGGCATATATAATTAAGGGCACTTGGTCCTGTTACCATGAGTGGTCATGTCAGTGTAGCAAGTCCCGCACAGCTCTCTGTTCCCTGAGGTACCCGGAGGAACACACTTGCACCTCACACAGCAAGTACCACATGCTCTTTTGCACAAATTTGGCCTCGAGTGTAGACTGCACCTATCTTTGCACAACCCTCCACAGTCTGCAAAGTATAAATACATCAATAGAAATTTAACTAAATATAACATATCATAACACAAACTGAATTAATGTCAATGGGTCGTGTCACGCTAGAATAATAGTATGTTTAAATTGTGTTGTGTGAATTTATTGAACTTATGGATGATCAATTTACGATGAGTTCATATTGTGCATTATTTGATACATTCACCGAGTCTTCTCATTTTACCACACGAATTCATCTAAGACTAATCTCAAACTCGTCAAAACCCATTTACAAAACAAGAATCAAGAAACGACCAAGTCCAAAACAAGAATTAAGCCCCCAGAAAGAAAAGAAAAAAAAAACACACACACACGTACCCATGAAAGGCAGAAGCCTTCTGTTAGCTCCTTTCACCACCTGAAAAATAAAGCGAAGGTGTATGTATGTCAAAGGTTGTGAACTCAGAGATATACACACACGGAGTCAGTCAAGAAAGAGAAAATGGTGGTGGTGAGAATGATGGTGATGAAACCTGGGTCTGGAAGTCTTCAATCTCAGCATCAGATGACACCTGCAATCACATTCAGCAGATAAGAAAATGGGGAAACAGTATAGTAACCCATTCAATTTTCACTACCGTACTGAAAAATAAATAAATAAAAATTATAAATTTTGTGATAAGCTTCACTGAAAAAACGATAAGCGAACCCCAAAAGTTGATAAACTCCATCCAAAAGTGGTATATACAACAAAAAACTTAGTAAGTAGTACGATACCCATTTTTTTTTTTTTGGGGTCCGGTAGTCAAACCCAGAAAAGGGTGTCCTGTTTCATGTACTAATTACTGATCCAGTGGTTCACATAAGAGAAAGAGAGGACCAGTCTCTCTCTACCTGGGCTACACAGAAGAGCAAGAGAGCAACAAGAAGAAGAAAGCGTGACACCATATTTTCTCAGTATCAGTGACCAAAACTATGTCTGTAATGTGGTATAAAGAGTGGGTTTGAGGTAGAGTGAGCTTTGAAGGCAAGTTCTAGGGTCGGTGCTTGATTTATAGGCTGCTTCATGCAGTACATGATTGCATAATTACCCTTGGTTTCTACTACTATTTACGGGCCCAAATATTTATGTTCTGGTACGACAGTACTCTTGGGATCATTTGCTACAATATTAAACGAGGGAAGCCCAAGCTCCAATGCTTTTATTTAAAAGTAATTTTTATAGGGATTTTCCTTTTATATTTGAATTAGTTTTTTTGGCCACTGATATTTGTGTAATAGGATTAGTATAATTCTGACTGTTTAACTTTCTTTGTAAGAATCTTAGCACTTTGCAAATTATTAGATGAAAAAAATTAGGTCAATTTTACAATTTTGATCCATTTTGTTTCTATTATCAATTTTTTAGACTTTAGACACTTGGCGGTCTTCCTAGACCGAATAATCAACTGACAGTGTCATCTATTCTACGTTACTTTTAAGAGGGTCGTTGTTGATTTTACATAATGGATAACATATTCAGATAACACTTGATCTCTATGTGTCTTAATATATGTTAATATAACTATTCACGGTGTATGTTAGAACTCTTGTAATTTAATTTTTATTTTATTTGATTATTAATAAACTATTGAAGGTATATTAGAATTTTTTTTTTCTATTTGACGTAAGATTCTCACATGTGGTGTCTCGACACTTGTTTCAGCATATTACTTAATTTTAAGCTATTCAAACCAGCAAAAGAGTTAGTTTTAGGTAGAACACAAGTTACACAAATAGAATATGGATGATAAGATGACAAAAACACAGTATGGAGAATCCTGCCATGAATCTTTGGCAGTCGCAGTGAGTGAATAAAACAGAGTCTTTTTGTTCAGCTTATTTGGCCAATTTTCAAATGTGAGCAATATCTAGGGCTCAATGCATTGCCCTGAATATAAATTCCAGTTTATGTCAATTAGTGGTGATGGGCTCAATGGATACAGAAAAAAAAAAAATGAAGAACTGCCCATAATTTAGGTTCCAAGACTTGACAATACATAGTATATTGGGCACGACCAAGAAGTATTAAATTCTCTTTTCGAGTAGGTCCTGAAAGGTGAAGGAAGACTAGAATGCCAACAAACGTCTGTTATTGAATTCACCCGACCTAATAATATCTATTTTAAAAACGTCTAGTGTCAAAGTCACTTAATGCATGCGAGTCTCGGACATAGAGAAACCTTTCAAACTTAAAATAAGATTTTTATAAAGTAATGCCCCACTTTAAAGCAGCCAATGAAAGGTCTAACAGAGAATCGTGCATGTTCACCCCAATGGCCAAGGTACCTTATCTTTTTTTGGGTTGATGCAGGATTGAGTCACAATGGGACATGATGTTCCTACACTCAGATCAATTCGGACTCATCAAATCCTTAACCAGTTAAATCCGACCCCTTTAACTCGAATACCGTCAATTTTCAAATTCAAACCAGAGTAATACAATTTGGGTCGGTTCAAGTTGAATTCTAAGAATCTAATAAACTAACTCAAATATTACCCGAATATAATTGAACTGGTATAACACAAATACGAAAAGTTTCTACAAAAATAATAAAAATTCTAGATTGATTTTAGGATTGAACCAACCAAATTACACCCCCATGATGTAGTCCCCTCAATTGATCTCAACGTATTACATGCTTGGATCTCCTACTCTGGTCTCTTTTTGGGGAGAAAGTATTGGGTGTAACCAAAGATCAAAAATTCATTTCAACAAAAACGTTTCGGTAATATTTCAAAAATAAGATAGAAATAAAGAAAAAATTAAAAATTTATTTTTACAAAAACACCTCAAAACATAAAATTTTGATATTCAATCAATGATTCATTTTAGTTTCCATGAAAATAAAAACTGATGATACATCAAACAAGCCTTAGTTGTGAGCTCAGGTCAGGAGGTCAAGAAAGACAAGAAGAGCTTAGAGAACCGGGAGTGGAGCTCCCCTTTGGGGAGATCGTAACTGAACCAACCAGGAAACAGCTAGATGACTACGGAAATTGGGCCTCATGTATGAAACTCTCAACTAACCAAGATTCTCTTCTAAAATCAAGGAAGATCCCATGAATAATGGACAAAGATCTCGACTGAAATCCCACGGAATAAGGGGCAGTCTTATAAATACTATGTAACGCCTCCATAGATAGAGAGATGAAAACAAAAACCATTTTTTGAGATATAATACATTTGAGTATGGAATAGAGGAGAGGGAGCAAGAACCTCCATTGAAGAGTGGACTAGCCAAGCTCTTGAGCCGGTGAACCACTATATTTTCACTGTGTACACCCCTTTAATCCCCTTAGTATTTCACTGCAGCATCATACTCGAGCCTTGTAGCTCTGGTCCACGCTCATCACATGTTACGTGCACATTTTTCTCATCTACGTTGATTTACACCATCAGTTTGGCGCCGTCTGTAGAAACGATTGTTCCTCTTATAAATAAGCTGATTTTTCAGTGACTGATGGTGTCAACACGAAACATGAACAGAAGCCAAACAAACCCATCTCGGATGCAGGACCAACAGAGAGCCACCAATGGCAGACAGCCCGAGAACGTCCCCGAGACTGATCCTCCCATGGGAAATCCCCCCACAAATAACGAGATAAAGGCCCTTTGTCTCGTCAATCAACGCTTGATAAAGCAAAATGTGGAGCTCTTACAGCGCCCACAAAAGGCGCGTCCGGCCCAAGAAGGTCATAACAGTCCCCACTACAGGGATCAACAACACCTTGATCCACTCAGAGAAGACAACGAAGGGGGGAGAACAGCCAGACCTTGGGACAGGTTCCCCAACTATCCCCTAGGAACGACCACAATGAGGAAGTACAAAGTCAGAACCATGAAGGTGAAAAGAATGAAGTCTTCCCTTATCAGTAGGAGAGAAGGGAGCAACTTTTCAAGGGCATCCAACAGGAGCTCAGCCACATGAAGGAAGCGATCAGAAGTAAAGCTCCAGTTACAATGGACACCTCGGTGTAGCAGACTGAATCTCCATTCACGCTTGGGGTGTTGCATTTTTTCTTCCCACCAAAGTTTAGGATGCCACAAATAGAGTCCTTTGATGGAACCAAGGACCCCATGGACCACTTCAATACTTATAAGAACTAGATGGAATTGCACGGGTATCAGGACCCCGACGCTGTCGAGCCATTGCCATCACTTTGAAGGGTTCAGTCTTGGCATGGTTTAACAGGCTCCCCCCGGCCTCAATCTCTTCCTTCAAAGATCTTCATTTCCTTCATATCCCATTTCATAGGGGCTCGAACCTATAGAAAGTCGAGCTATCACCTTTTGAATGTGAAACAGGGACCACAAGAAAATCTCAGGTCATATGTCCAAAGATTTAATTCGGAGTCGTTAAAGATGGATGTCCCAAACAAAAAGTTCGCCATCACTGCCTTCATATCTGGACTAGGGGTGCAGTCTAAAGATTTGATGTTATCCATATCAAAAAATTCTCAAGCAAGCATGACCGAGGTGTTCGCCAAAGCGAAGAAATACATAAACGACGAAGAAGCTCTTCTCTCTAAGGTAAGGAGCTCTTCCGCACATAGAGACAAGGGAAAGAAAGAGAAAAAGAGGAACCGAAGTCCCAGGAGAGAGAGGGAAAGAAACAGATCTTCAAAGAGACATAGATCTCCCAGAAAAGACAAAGAGCGATCCCCAAAAAGAAGTGGCAACGTTAGGGACCGCTTAGGCCCCCCGCAGCCTAAACTACAGCCGAGATATGCACCTCAGCAATATACCCCTCTCACTGCGACAGTGTCCCAGATCCTGTACAAGGTGCAAAACGAAAAATTCCTAAGGTGGCCTCCACGAATGAAGGCATATCCGTCTAAAAGAGACCCTGCGAAATTTTGTGAGTATCATAAGGATCATGACCATCATACCAACGATTACATCCAGCTAAAGAAGGAGATCGAGTTCTTAATCCAGAGGGGACGGTTACGATGATTTGTCGCCATGACAACCAGAATAGGGCTCTGCCACCACCGGCACCCCCAGCAACAAGCCCCTGTGCAGCACCAGCAACCCTTAGGGGAGATTAGAGTGATATCTGGAGGATTTGCTGGCGGTGGAGAATCCAATGCAGCCAGGAAAACACACCTGCGCAAGATCAGAGCTGGCGAAGCACTGGAAGTACACACCGTGTCCAAAATACCTCGGCTGAGCACAACCCTCACTTTCTCGAATTCAGACTTGGAAGGCTGTCAGTATCCCCATGATGACCTGTTGGTTGAAAAGCCATTGTGGCAAACCAAACTGTTCATCGAGTTCTAATTGACAATGGAAGCTCGTCTGACATCATTTTCGCCCCTACCTTTGACAAAATGGGCGTAGGAAGGGAGAAACTTGAGCCAGTTAATGCTCACTTAATGGGGTTCTCAGGGGAGAGGGTGCTACCCCTGGGATCCATCCAACTCGTGCTCACTATGAGGGACCTTCCTTGTCAAGCCACCACCACTGTGAAATTCCTGGTAGTTAACGTCCCTTCTGCGTACAATATACTACTTGGGAGACCATCCCTCAACGCAATAAAGGCTATCCCCTCAACATATCATCTGGTAGTAAAATTTCCTACAGAAAATGGAGTTGGAATGGTCCGGGGAGACCGGCGAATAGCCAGGGAGTGCTACATGGCCTCGGTGAAGCAGAAAGAGGTTGAAACTATTCAGCTAGATGAGCTTGACATGAAGGACGAGCTGGACGCCAGGCCCATACCGTCAGAAGAACTAGAGCCAGTACAGCTCGATGAGGAGCTTGAACATATTTTTTACGTGGGATCTAAGTTGAGCAAAGAAATGAAAGACCCACTCACCCAGTTCTTGAAGAAGAACATGAGGGTGTTCGCTTGGAAGCAAGAGGACATAGAAGGCATTGACCCCTCAATCATCACACACAAGCTAAGTGTGAATCCCATTTGCAAACCTGTTAAATAAAAACGGAGAAGTTTTACTCCGGAACGCCAGAAGGCGATTAACGAGGAGGTCAGTAAACTCCTCCACGCCAAAGTCATCAAAGAGGTGGACTACCCTACCTGGTTGGCGAATGCGGTGCTGGTCAAGAAGACCAATGGGAAATGGCGGCTCTGCATTGATTTCACTAATCTCAATCGAGCATGTCCCAAGGACAGTTTTTCCTTACCTCAAATCGACTTGATCGTGGATGTAATGAGCTCCTCAGCTTCATGAATGCTTTCTCAGGTTATAATCAGATCAGGATGGACCCAGCAGACCAGGAGAAGACTTCATTTGTGACTGAATAGGAAACTTACTGCTACCAGTTCATGCCTTTTGGATTGAAGAATGCTAGAGCCACCTATCAGCGCCTAGTAAATATAATGTTCCAAAAGCAAATTGGGACATCCATGGAGGTCTATATCGACGACATGTTGGTAAAATCACTGAAGGTAGAGCTGCACATCGAGCACCTAGCAGAATCGTGCCAAATCCTCAAGGAATACAAGATGAGACTCAACCCTGCAAAGTGCGCCTTTGGAGTATCAGCAAGGAAGTTTTTAGGATTCATAGTCAACAACAGAGGAATTGAGGCTAACCCAAAAAAGGTTAAGGTAGTTTTGGATATGCGACTACCATCCAACATCAGGGAGATCCAACGCCTGATAAGAAGGATAGTCGCCTTGAGTCATTTTGTATACAAATCAAGTGACAAATGTCGACCTTTCTTTCAGGTGTTGAAGAAGCTTTTTAGTGGGATACTTGGTGTGAGGAAGCGTTCAGAGCATTGAAGAAGTACCTAAGCTCTCTCTCTGTCCTGATAAGCCTCTTAGAAGAGGAAGTACTTACTTTTTATTTAGCTATCTCAAATTTCTCAACCAACGCAGCACTAGTTAGGGAATGAGACAGAGCTCAGCAACCAGTGTACTACTGTAGCAGAGCTCTGAGGGGGGCAGAGGAGAGATATCCAAAGATGGAGAAGCTAGTTTTAGCCCTGGTGACTACGGCTAGGAGACTTAGACCATATTTTCAGGCTCATACTATTGAGGTTTCAACAGATCAACCAATGAAGCAAGTGTTGCATAAACCAGAGTCTTCAAGAAGGCTAGTTAAGTGGACGATAGAGCTCAGCGAATTTGATATTAGGTATAAGCCAATGACTGTAATCAAAGGGCAAATTTTGGCAGATTTCATCGCAGAATTCACTACAGTAACACTCGTGAAAGCCACACTGCTAGTACCTGACCTTCCCGTATGGAAACTTTTGGTAGACGGAGCTGCCAATGCCCAAGGAAGCAGCGCAGGATTGATCCTGACCTCTCCAGATGGAATAGACGTGGAATACGCCCTTAGGTTTAGGTTTAAGGCTTCAAACAATGAGGCAGAATATGAAACTGTCATTGCTGGGCTCAACCTTGCTCATTCAATGGGGGCAGAGCAGTTGGAGATCAGCAGTGATTCCCAGCTTGTCGTGAAACAAATAGAGGAGTCATACGAGGCCAAGGGTGAGAAAATGGTTCTCTACCTCAGGAAGGTACGAGAATTGATCAAGAAGTTTGTGCAAGTTAAGTTCAAGCACATTCCTAGAACCAAAAATTCAAGAGCAGATGCCTTGGCAAGATTGGCAACAACTTCGTAGGAGAATTTGGATAGGTTAATTCCAGTGGAGCATTTAGCAGAACCATCTGTATGCGTGGAAGATGAAGAAGTTCTGTCTGTGCAAATACTACAGAGCTGGATGGACCCCGTTAGAGGGTATCTTCAAACTGGGACTTTGCCGAAAGATCCCAAAGAAGCTGTAAAACTAAGAGTCAGGTCTGCCAGATTTTCTATCTTGCAGGGAAACCTATACAAACGAGGACTTTCGACACCTCTACTCAAATGTATGGGAGATGAAGATGCTAACTATATACTCAGAGAGGTCCATGAAGGAGTCTGCGGCAATCACATCGGAGCTCGGGCCCTCGCAAGAAAAACATTGAGGTAGGGGTACTACTGGGCCACTATGCTCAAAGATGCTGCAAATCTGGTCAAAAGATGTAAAGCTTGCCAAATACACGCCAACATTCCCCACTGCCCACCAGAGCTCCTAACACCAGTGGTGAGCCCCCTGGCCTTTTCAGCAGTGGGGTTTAGATATACTTGGCCCCCTCCCTACGGGGGTTGGACAATGCAAGTTCGTCATTATTGGGGTAGACTACTTCACCAAATGGGCAGAGGCAGAGCCTTTGACAACAATTACGAAACAAAAAGTTCAAAACTTTGTCTGGAAGTCAATAATCTACAGGTTTGGGATTCCAATGGCAGTTGTTTCAGGCAATGGGAAACAGTTCGACAACCCAAAGTTCAAGAAGTTTTGTGCCGAGCTGGGGATAAGAAATTTCTTTTCAGCCCCAGTTCATCCCTAATCCAACGGGTAGACAAGGGTCACCATTCGAACAATAAAGACCGCCTTGAAAACTAAGCTGGAAGCATTGAAAGGAAAATGGGCGAAACAGCTCCTTGAGGTGCTATGGGCTTACAGAACCACAGCCAATACAACCACTCAGGAAACTCCCTTTGTGTTGACTTTCAAAACTGAAGCAGCGGCTCCCGATCTATTGGATGAGAAGAGACGAGGCCTTACAGAGCATAAAGCATTATCAGAGGAAGACAGTCAGATACTACGACAAGAAAGTAAAGCACAGAAGTTACAAGGTAGGGGATCTAGTGTTTAGAAAGCTTCTACTTGTGAGGAACGACCCATCCCACGGGAAACTAGGCCCAAACTGGGAAGGTCCTTATATCATATCAAGGGTTATCAGGCCCGGGAACTATGAGCTGCAAACCGAGGAAGGAAAAATCTTGCTTCATTCTTGGAATACAGAACACCTTAAGAGGTTTTTTCAGTAAGTTTTTTTCTGTAATAAAATCATTCTTTCAATTAAACTGAGAGTTTTTAACCCTCCCTTGTATATGCCAGCAAAAAAAAAATGCTTCTAACTCAAAAATGAGCTCTTCAGCTCATAAAATAATGATGAGCTCTTCAGCTCATAAAATAAAGATGAGCTTTTCAGCTCATAAAATTGAGATGAACTCTTCAGCTCATAAAATAAATGTGAGTTTTTCAGCTCATAAAATTGAGATGAGTTTTCCAACTCATAAAGATAAGATGAACTCTTCAGCTCATAAAATAAAGATGAGTTCTTTAGCTCATAAAATTGAGATAAGTCTGCCAGCTCATAAAGATAAGATGAGTTCTTTAGCTCATAAAATAAAGATGAGCTCTTTAGCTCATAAAATTAAGATGAGATTTCCAGCTCATAAAGATAAGATGACTCTTCAGTTCATAAAATAAAAGTGAGCTCTTCAGTGCATAAAAAGAGCCTTATAGCTCAGGGATGAACTCTTCGGTTCGTAAAACGAACTCTGGAGCTCACAGCTTACCCTAACAATCCACTCAAAAGGATCTTGAAACCTGTGAATAGAGACATATAGCTAGATTCAAGATTACAAGTTCAAGAGTCTACAGAAGAACCAGCAGCCATCAAATAAGAACAGAGATTCAATATCCAGCAATAGTACAAAAAAAATAAAAATAAAGGGGGTAACAAGAGATATTCTTAATCCTTATTCGCCCTTTAAGCATCTCCAGAGCTCTGAGATTTCCTCTTTCAGACGGACATTTTCTTCTTTCGGCTCATCCCTTTCTTTCTGGGCTTCTGTTAGAAGATTTACAAGTCTCTGCCCAGATGAGGAGAATAGTATGGCAGCCAGAGAAGATCCAGATGAAGAAGATGAGTCACTGGCATGGCCATTTTTGCGTTTCCCAGAAGAAGTACCAACGTCCTCAACCTCGTTAGATTTAGAAAGATAGGAATTAGTAGAATCTGGGTAAGAAACAAAGCATGTAGCGGCACCGGCAGTACTAAACAGAAACAAGTTATCTGATGTCACCAGCTCATAAATAGGACACAGGCTCAACTTCTATCATCTGATCAATTTGTATCTTCTCTAATAGATCCAATTCAGGAGGACCTACCAAACAAATCAAATCCTACGATAAGGAGACTACATCAAAAGACCTGAACAAATACAGGTTGCCGAGATACTTACCTGAATAAGAATAGCTCCTCTAGGAACTGGGAACTCTGCACTTTCTATAGTGCAGCTCTATGGACCTTCAAGAATCCCCAGTAACATAAAAGAAGCGATTGACCTATCCCTCAGGAGGAGAAGGAAGGTCAAATACCAGACGTCGCAGCTTGAAGTGCCTCCACCGAAAACAGACAAAGCATGAGACCTCATCCTCCTTGATGTCGAAAAAGTAAAAGAATTCTCCTACAGTGAGAAATTTGTCATCACCACGCAAGCGCCAAAATAGAAAAAAACTAATCATGATGACCCACCCCTTGAGAGAGAGACGAGAAGGGCATAACCCATAATAGGACAAGATATAACCAATAAAGGGATGAATGAGGAGACACAACCCATGTCCAAAGCCCCCTCAAAAAAATAAATCTCCCCTCGAGGGAGATAATTACAGGGCTCGTCAGAAGATGGGACTCGCAAAGATAGTTTCACGTCAAGAATGGATTTCTTCTTTACCCCGACTAAGTCTAAGGATGACAATGATGAAGGCATTAAGTAATAGGTCTGTCACTCCCACTCAATTCCACATGAGCATTGTTCGCTAAACAGGGAGGAAATTGGGGCAGCCATTGGCGTTGCAGGAAGGCAAAGAAGAGACGTCAAAAGAAGATAACAAAGGTGAAAAGCTTTTGGAGGGAATGAATGTCCACGGAATCAAGAAGTCAAGATATTAAAGAATCAAGAAGCACGCGAACCCAAAAGTGCCGGACCTTTGGGTTTCCAAATTAAGGCAATGGATATGTTTAAAGAAGGCAATAAAATATGGACAATAAAAGAGGAGTTAATGACAGATTCTACCAATCATGAGCCATTAAATAGCCAAGGAAGGCTTGTTACAACCTTGGATAAGCCCAGGAGGTCGAATTCTTTCCTCGGTTATGACGGGGTTCAATAATTTAAACAGTTGGATCACCTCCCGAAAGAGGCTTCTTAGATTTCTTTGGGCTGACTAAAAAGGGAACTTTATTCCTAAGGCACAACAAGGTTTCGTGAGCATAAGCAACTGCAAGGACCATATCCCCAGCAAAGCTAGTAGATGCACTAGAAGCAATCACACCCTAGTCTTTACACCTAGTAACAAGGAGAGACCTTCCGAGAATGAAACTAGATTTTCAGGGGGTCAGTAAGCTCTACTGACCCTAATGGAATTCTGGGAGATCTGCACCAAGGGTTTTCAAGCTCCGGTGAATTAGGAGCTCAGTCAGGGGTATGTATGGTAGCTATGGGCCTCGTTGCCTCAAGGGGAAGGAAAGAAGGGGGAAAGAGGAGCATAAGCCGTTATGGAACTTAGCAAAAATTAGACAATAGACAAGCCCTATGGAAACAGGGGCTTCTCGACAGAGGTTCATACAAGGCCAGCATCTAGGAGCGCTCAGATAAAGAGACTTTGTGTGGTGAGGTTGGATTAGCACAAGGAAATAATAGCCTCAACATTTTCCCATTATCCCTCATCCGCCTCAAGCATTTTCAACACTCGGTAAGCGTAGGCAGAACTCAACTCCCAATTTTGGAGGTAAGATACTTTTCCAAAGAGACCAGCTCGTATGGTTGTGTGGATCTTCTGATACATCTCCTTGAAAAAGCCTTATGTGGACCTCGGGTTAAACTTCCAGAAAGGCTCTTCTTCCAACAAAGTTCCTATGCATGCAGCAACATGGCCTCCAAAGATGTACTTGTGATGGACCTCAACATCAAGTTGCTTACTCTCTTTCCCAAATCCAGTAAACCTCTTGTCACTGTGAGGAATGTCAAGTACACCATCCAATGCTCTCTTTGGGGTGGGCTCTACTTTAAGATTTTCAAAAACAAAAAAGATCAAGAATCAGATGTACAAAAATAGAAGGTTAACATCCATAAGACTCCAGACCAAGTAGCTTCAAAATTCCCTTGATACTCCTCATCCATCTCAAGCAATAAAGCCCTCGACTATCTAGCAAAAGTTTAGGGCAACAAGCTGCAATATAACATGGGAGATTAACTACGGGGTCTGCGGTAGATTTCGGCGATTCTAGAAGACTCTCTGAGGTCCCAAACATTCGGATATTTATGAGTTAAGTGTAGCTCGTATGGCTGGACGGACCTTCCAAGGCAGCTCCCAACTATTCAAACAAGTAACACATTCTCTTTGACCAAACACAAGCATGGTAATCTCCCAAAGCCAGATCTCAATTCCTTTTCTTTCAAAAGAGCTCAAGAAGCCAGCAGACTTGTAGTTCCAACAGCTTTGCTTTCAGAGGAACTCAGTTCCCCTCAAAGCAATGGGAGGCAATAAGAGTACAGAGCAGTACGCGAGCAGATAATCACAAAACAATGAGAGTAAATCTGAGAGAAGCAGAGTAGACTGTATTGAAGAGTAAATTGGATTGTGTTGGAACAGAGTAGACTGCATTGAAGAGGAGCAGATAACCACAAAACAATGAGAGTAAATCTGAGAAAAGTAGAGTAGACTGCATTGAAGAGCAAGTTGGATTGTGTTATGTGTTGGAGCAGAGTAGACTGCATTGAAGAGTAAGTTGATTTGAGTTATTGTGTTAGAGCAGAGTAGACTGCACTGAAAAGCAAGTTGGATTGTGCTATCGTATTGAGCAGAGTAGACTGTATTAAAAGAGCGAGTTAGATTGTGTTAAGAAACAATTAGAGAAAGAGAAAAAAAACCAGTGCGTTTACCATTCAGACGAGCCAGGAAAGCATGCCAATTTTACATTCCCCAATAGAAGTTACAAATGCTAAAAAAAAAAAAAGGAATTAAAAGATCCTAAGTTTCTAAAGAGGGAACAGGTGGAGGATCCTGCAATGAAGTTACTATAGCCTCAGCAGCAGGAACAGAAGCAAAGCTTGGCAGCTCAACAAGAAACCCTTCTGGCAAGGCAGTAGTTGAGATCTCAGAAGAGCCAAGAATAGGTGAGGAGGTTGGAGCCTCGATCTCAAGCAGAGCTCTCGTTACCAGGTCAACAGGAAAGGACGTATTAGCAGGAACAGCTAGAGGAATGGATATTTCAGTACTTTCCAAAGCCCTATCAGAGGCAGCGGGTGCCAAGGTACTATCATCACCCTTTGAATCAGACTCCTTCTCAGTGGGGATGACAAAGTCAAAGTCGAGGTCTGGGTAGACCTTCTCCGCTTTACGTTAAAAGTCCAACCACCCGAGGCCCACTTGGTGGTGACATCATCCTTTAACTCGACTATTATGTCATCCCTCTCCTTAACAGTTGTCTTCTATACCTCGAGCTCACCGTATAGGCCCTCGTTCGCCTCAGCCAATATAACATACTCTTTCCTAAAGCTCTTGAGGGAGTCCCGAGCATCATAGGCTTCTTGGCTAGCTTTGTTCCAAGCATTGGTTTTGAGCAGTAGCTCTTCCCTGGTCATCCTCGGCTCATCCCTGACCTTCTTCTCTCTTTCCTCAGCCCTACCCTTAGTAGCTTGAAGGCCTTCGTAGTCAGAGGCCTATTTCTCCATTTGCTCCTCGAACTTTAGCACCTGAGCTCTGAGGCCCTTATTGTCAAAGGTCAGCTCAACCACCTTAAACTCGTATGTCTTCGAAGCTTTGGCAAAGTCCTCTGAAGAACAAACCCTGCTCATCAAGTTCTTCAAGTGAAGAGCTATCTGTGAACAAAAAAAAAAAAAAGAAAACAAACATAAATCAGCACAATTCAACCACGCCGAGCTAAGAGCGAATGTGAAAGTATTTACGGTGGCTATTCCCTGGAGAGCTGAGCCGAAAGAAGCCTCGGGAGGAATAGTAGAGGCCCTCTGAATATCGAATTCAAGGAGAATGGATGAAATGACCCCAGCAACCAACTCAGCGTTGTCGAAGAAGGAATCTTCATCAGTTTCCTGGCCCTCCCTCCTTTCAACTTTGGGACTCCGGAGAGGCAGCTGAGATGGTTGCTCAGGCGGTCCGGGGGGGTGCAAAGTCTGGCTTGATTCCAGTAATCAGCCTCAATGCTCCCTCAACCTTAGAAGAGGTGGGGGAAGCCAACCCTGACTCGGAAGTCTTTCGGGGGGCAAAATGGGTCCCTTGAATAGGAGAAAGGGCCAGGAATTAAGATGAGGGAGTCTGTCTTCCCTTGCTCAAGGCAACAGAAGAGGGCACTCCCAGCTTCTGCACTTTAGCCTTGTCAACGGGGCTGCTTCCAGAGCTGGTATTGGTCTTCTGTTTGTCACTTTTCCTATTCTTCTTCAGTAGGTCAACTTTAGCCTAGAGTTCCTCAGGGGTAGATTTCATTATGGAGGAGCTTGGAAGATCTGGACTGAGCAAGTTAAACAGGAGAAAGGAAAAAGAGGGGAAGGCAAGGGGAACCAACTCAGAAAGTGTTACCTTCTATATCTTCAGGCCTAATAACTGAGATAGAGAACTGAGCTTCTATCGATACCTCAGAAGGACTGAATCCCTGTGTTTCTAAGACCCAAGGCTTAATGAGCTTAGAGTACTTCTCTGGATTGCACTTCTCCAACTTTCGCTTTACCCTCTCATCCTCAGCACTGAGCTCTGGTCGAATGGCTGAAAAGTAACACAAGGAGAGCAAAGGTCAAAAAGGCGACTCAACAATTCCTAAATCAGAGCTCAATTAGTTCGAGCAAGGGCTCACCTAAGTTATCAGGGGCGGACCAAGTTTTAGGGATACCCAAAGTATCAGTTCTGTCAGCAGGGGTTGTATTCTTAATTGGTGCCCCCAAAGAAAAAGAATTATTTTTTTCAACCCTTATGGGAGCTCGGGAAATGAGTAATGATCTGCCTAGCCGTGGTTCGTTTGGAGATATATAAGAAATCCTCTGATGAGGTGAGCTTGACATTAAAAAGATCCACAAGCAAGGAAAGGCTGGGGACCCCGAGTCCATGAATCTTGAATAAAACAAGAAGACCCACGAGTACACCCAAAAATTAGGGGAGAGTTGAGCAGGGCAGACATTGAAGTGTTACAAAACACCCTTAATGAAGGGATGCATAGGGAAGCGAAGGTCATTCTCAAAAGAGGTCGCAAAAAAAACATACCCTCTTGTGAACTTGAGTAACGTATAAGGTGTATTTATCTGGACACCAGGAGGAAAATCGTAATGAGCACATAGAATTCTCACATGAGAAGAGTCAACCTCACTAGGTCCTACGAGCTCAGCATGCCTAAAGGCACCCCCTGTGCCCGCTGCACTATCAGAGACTCCTATCCCACTCATCTTGCCCTTACCTTTGTTAGGATTATGAGGCACAGAAGAAGACGATGGAGATGGTTCCTCAGTATTTTTCTCGGCATCGACAGCATCCACACCAGGAAAATTGTCGATTTTCTTGCCTACATCCCCTAAATCAGTGTCCTCTTCGGTAGACCTTTCCCCTAAGAGAGAAGTAGAGGAACGTGCAACTCTGGAAGGAGTAAACATGACTGAACAGGAGAAAGGTAGACTGAAAGAACAGTAGAGAGGAGGAATACTGATTAACCACTCCCTAATAACCCTAGGGTCAGCGCAGTAGCTTCTAACAGCAAGGATTTGCACGATAGAAGACCAGTTCACGAAATAGGGTAGAGGAGACAAGCAGTAATTTTGATTCCAAAAGTAAAAGAACCGAAAGGCCCAGAAATGCAATGGCCACCTCGAATTCAAGGGATTCAGAACGAGGAAAGATCAAAAAGGGACAAAAGGGCGTACCTAGGTGGGAAAGAGCAGTGAACAGTAGTAGCCTAGAGCGAAATGGAAGAAAGAGGGCAATGTGAATCTTCAAATCGAACCCACAGAACTCGATCTTGAACAAGGAGTAAGAGAATTCCAAACCAGAAAGCCAAGAAATCGCAAGAAGAGAGAAGCAGCAGAGAAGTTGAATAGTGGAATAGGGCGGTTCAGATAGCCGTTTGAGCATTTAAAGCCAGAGAGACATGGGCTACAACGTGTGTGGGAAACGAGGAAGCCATGATTGCTGAAAACTGTCAAAAAGGCCTAACTCACGTGCAGGCCAAGGTTAGCCACGTGCAGATCCTACTCGGTTTAAAAAACAGCTCAACCCCTACCCAAGCCCGCTTGAACCAGGGGCAACTGATGATACCTCAAACAAGCCCTAGCTGTGAGCTCGGGTCAGGAGGTTAGGAAAGACACGAGAAACTCAGAGAACCAGGGGTGGAGCTCCCCTTGGAGAGATCGTAGCTGAACCAANAAGGCAACAGAAGAGGGCACTCCCAGCTTCTGCACTTTAGCCTTGTCAACGGGGCTGCTTCCAGAGCTGGTATTGGTCTTCTGTTTGTCACTTTTCCTATTCTTCTTCAGTAGGTCAACTTTAGCCTAGAGTTCCTCAGGGGTAGATTTCATTATGGAGGAGCTTGGAAGATCTGGACTGAGCAAGTTAAACAGGAGAAAGGAAAAAGAGGGGAAGGCAAGGGGAACCAACTCAGAAAGTGTTACCTTCTATATCTTCAGGCCTAATAACTGAGATAGAGAACTGAGCTTCTATCGATACCTCAGAAGGACTGAATCCCTGTGTTTCTAAGACCCAAGGCTTAATGAGCTTAGAGTACTTCTCTGGATTGCACTTCTCCAACTTTCGCTTTACCCTCTCATCCTCAGCACTGAGCTCTGGTCGAATGGCTGAAAAGTAACACAAGGAGAGCAAAGGTCAAAAAGGCGACTCAACAATTCCTAAATCAGAGCTCAATTAGTTCGAGCAAGGGCTCACCTAAGTTATCAGGGGCGGACCAAGTTTTAGGGATACCCAAAGTATCAGTTCTGTCAGCAGGGGTTGTATTCTTAATTGGTGCCCCCAAAGAAAAAGAATTATTTTTTTCAACCCTTATGGGAGCTCGGGAAATGAGTAATGATCTGCCTAGCCGTGGTTCGTTTGGAGATATATAAGAAATCCTCTGATGAGGTGAGCTTGACATTAAAAAGATCCACAAGCAAGGAAAGGCTGGGGACCCCGAGTCCATGAATCTTGAATAAAACAAGAAGACCCACGAGTACACCCAAAAATTAGGGGAGAGTTGAGCAGGGCAGACATTGAAGTGTTACAAAACACCCTTAATGAAGGGATGCATAGGGAAGCGAAGGTCATTCTCAAAAGAGGTCGCAAAAAAAACATACCCTCTTGTGAACTTGAGTAACGTATAAGGTGTATTTATCTGGACACCAGGAGGAAAATCGTAATGAGCACATAGAATTCTCACATGAGAAGAGTCAACCTCACTAGGTCCTACGAGCTCAGCATGCCTAAAGGCACCCCCTGTGCCCGCTGCACTATCAGAGACTCCTATCCCACTCATCTTGCCCTTACCTTTGTTAGGATTATGAGGCACAGAAGAAGACGATGGAGATGGTTCCTCAGTATTTTTCTCGGCATCGACAGCATCCACACCAGGAAAATTGTCGATTTTCTTGCCTACATCCCCTAAATCAGTGTCCTCTTCGGTAGACCTTTCCCCTAAGAGAGAAGTAGAGGAACGTGCAACTCTGGAAGGAGTAAACATGACTGAACAGGAGAAAGGTAGACTGAAAGAACAGTAGAGAGGAGGAATACTGATTAACCACTCCCTAATAACCCTAGGGTCAGCGCAGTAGCTTCTAACAGCAAGGATTTGCACGATAGAAGACCAGTTCACGAAATAGGGTAGAGGAGACAAGCAGTAATTTTGATTCCAAAAGTAAAAGAACCGAAAGGCCCAGAAATGCAATGGCCACCTCGAATTCAAGGGATTCAGAACGAGGAAAGATCAAAAAGGGACAAAAGGGCGTACCTAGGTGGGAAAGAGCAGTGAACAGTAGTAGCCTAGAGCGAAATGGAAGAAAGAGGGCAATGTGAATCTTCAAATCGAACCCACAGAACTCGATCTTGAACAAGGAGTAAGAGAATTCCAAACCAGAAAGCCAAGAAATCGCAAGAAGAGAGAAGCAGCAGAGAAGTTGAATAGTGGAATAGGGCGGTTCAGATAGCCGTTTGAGCATTTAAAGCCAGAGAGACATGGGCTACAACGTGTGTGGGAAACGAGGAAGCCATGATTGCTGAAAACTGTCAAAAAGGCCTAACTCACGTGCAGGCCAAGGTTAGCCACGTGCAGATCCTACTCGGTTTAAAAAACAGCTCAACCCCTACCCAAGCCCGCTTGAACCAGGGGCAACTGATGATACCTCAAACAAGCCCTAGCTGTGAGCTCGGGTCAGGAGGTTAGGAAAGACACGAGAAACTCAGAGAACCAGGGGTGGAGCTCCCCTTGGAGAGATCGTAGCTGAACCAACCAGGAAATAGCTGGATGACTGCGAAAATTGGGCCTCATGCATGAAACTCTCAACCAACCAAGATTCTCTCCTAAAATCAAGAAAAATCCCATGAATAATGGGCAAAGATCTCGGCTGAAATCTCACGAAATAGGGGCAGCCTTATAAATACTATGTAACGCCTCCATAGATAAAGGGATGAAAACAAAAACCATTTTTTCGAGATGTAATACATTTGAGTATGGAATAGAGGAGAAAGAGCAAGAGCCCCAATTGAAGAGTGGACTAGTCGAGTTCCTGAGCTGGTAAACTACTATATTTTCACTATATACATCCATTTAATCCCCTCAGTATTTCACTACAGCATCACACACGAGCCTTATAGCTCTGATCAACGCTCATCACACGTCACCTGCACCTTTTTTTCATCCACGTTGATTTATACCATCAAAAATATTTTGATCATTTCAAAACAAAATTTAGTTTTATATTAACAGTGTCATGTGATATAATCGTTAATTAATAAACAAACAAGTCTATAAATAAATCTCACAAAAATTTATATCTCAATCATATAATGTATAGTCGTCTTCTTTGATAAAAAAATAAACCTTATTTTATTTGTTTTATAATTTTTTTATTAGATAGTTGTATTACATCGGTATTATTAATATTGTATAATCATTACACCTAATTTTAGGGTACCAAAAGTGAACAGAAGGTGAAGTACAGCCATCCATTCACCAGAAGAGCCAGCTCAAGTCCAGTTGGAATGATGCATGAGACACCAAAAAGAATGGCAAGGGCAAACCCACNCGAGTCCATGAATCTTGAATAAAACAAGAAGACCCACGAGTACACCCAAAAATTAGGGGAGAGTTGAGCAGGGCAGACATTGAAGTGTTACAAAACACCCTTAATGAAGGGATGCATAGGGAAGCGAAGGTCATTCTCAAAAGAGGTCGCAAAAAAAACATACCCTCTTGTGAACTTGAGTAACGTATAAGGTGTATTTATCTGGACACCAGGAGGAAAATCGTAATGAGCACATAGAATTCTCACATGAGAAGAGTCAACCTCACTAGGTCCTACGAGCTCAGCATGCCTAAAGGCACCCCCTGTGCCCGCTGCACTATCAGAGACTCCTATCCCACTCATCTTGCCCTTACCTTTGTTAGGATTATGAGGCACAGAAGAAGACGATGGAGATGGTTCCTCAGTATTTTTCTCGGCATCGACAGCATCCACACCAGGAAAATTGTCGATTTTCTTGCCTACATCCCCTAAATCAGTGTCCTCTTCGGTAGACCTTTCCCCTAAGAGAGAAGTAGAGGAACGTGCAACTCTGGAAGGAGTAAACATGACTGAACAGGAGAAAGGTAGACTGAAAGAACAGTAGAGAGGAGGAATACTGATTAACCACTCCCTAATAACCCTAGGGTCAGCGCAGTAGCTTCTAACAGCAAGGATTTGCACGATAGAAGACCAGTTCACGAAATAGGGTAGAGGAGACAAGCAGTAATTTTGATTCCAAAAGTAAAAGAACCGAAAGGCCCAGAAATGCAATGGCCACCTCGAATTCAAGGGATTCAGAACGAGGAAAGATCAAAAAGGGACAAAAGGGCGTACCTAGGTGGGAAAGAGCAGTGAACAGTAGTAGCCTAGAGCGAAATGGAAGAAAGAGGGCAATGTGAATCTTCAAATCGAACCCACAGAACTCGATCTTGAACAAGGAGTAAGAGAATTCCAAACCAGAAAGCCAAGAAATCGCAAGAAGAGAGAAGCAGCAGAGAAGTTGAATAGTGGAATAGGGCGGTTCAGATAGCCGTTTGAGCATTTAAAGCCAGAGAGACATGGGCTACAACGTGTGTGGGAAACGAGGAAGCCATGATTGCTGAAAACTGTCAAAAAGGCCTAACTCACGTGCAGGCCAAGGTTAGCCACGTGCAGATCCTACTCGGTTTAAAAAACAGCTCAACCCCTACCCAAGCCCGCTTGAACCAGGGGCAACTGATGATACCTCAAACAAGCCCTAGCTGTGAGCTCGGGTCAGGAGGTTAGGAAAGACACGAGAAACTCAGAGAACCAGGGGTGGAGCTCCCCTTGGAGAGATCGTAGCTGAACCAACCAGGAAATAGCTGGATGACTGCGAAAATTGGGCCTCATGCATGAAACTCTCAACCAACCAAGATTCTCTCCTAAAATCAAGAAAAATCCCATGAATAATGGGCAAAGATCTCGGCTGAAATCTCACGAAATAGGGGCAGCCTTATAAATACTATGTAACGCCTCCATAGATAAAGGGATGAAAACAAAAACCATTTTTTCGAGATGTAATACATTTGAGTATGGAATAGAGGAGAAAGAGCAAGAGCCCCAATTGAAGAGTGGACTAGTCGAGTTCCTGAGCTGGTAAACTACTATATTTTCACTATATACATCCATTTAATCCCCTCAGTATTTCACTACAGCATCACACACGAGCCTTATAGCTCTGATCAACGCTCATCACACGTCACCTGCACCTTTTTTTCATCCACGTTGATTTATACCATCAAAAATATTTTGATCATTTCAAAACAAAATTTAGTTTTATATTAACAGTGTCATGTGATATAATCGTTAATTAATAAACAAACAAGTCTATAAATAAATCTCACAAAAATTTATATCTCAATCATATAATGTATAGTCGTCTTCTTTGATAAAAAAATAAACCTTATTTTATTTGTTTTATAATTTTTTTATTAGATAGTTGTATTACATCGGTATTATTAATATTGTATAATCATTACACCTAATTTTAGGGTACCAAAAGTGAACAGAAGGTGAAGTACAGCCATCCATTCACCAGAAGAGCCAGCTCAAGTCCAGTTGGAATGATGCATGAGACACCAAAAAGAATGGCAAGGGCAAACCCACGAGTCAGTTTTTTAGTCGGTTCGGATAAATCTACCATGCCAAAAAAAAAAAAAAATATCGTATCAGAATTAATTAAAAATATTAATAATTTGGTAAATTTATAGTTATTTATTTAAAAAATTTATATAAATAAAGTTTAAACATACTAAAATTTTATTAAACAAAAAATAAATTTTGATACCCTAATCGGACCCAAACAGTTCTCAGGCCTAGATAAAAGGGCATGCGATGATGACACCAAAATAGTGTACTGCTCAGCTGCCTGCTCACGTTGAGCTGGAGGCTACTGCCGTGCACCACCACACGACAAAAACTCTCTGGCCCTTTTGGTGTTCACATTGCCATGCCTTTCCACCCACCACCTACCAATACACTGCTCTCAGCAAACATTGGGTGAAGGGCCGGTTTGTTCTTTCTTTCCTCAATTCTTTCATGTTTTTTCTTTTTCTCTTGAGGAGATAAGTATTGGAATTCCCATCTGTCTAAAACTATCTTGAACAGCTGTTATACCTTGTCGGCAATAGCCGACATGAATTTTTCAATGCACAAAAATAAAAAATTGCCGACATGATGAGGACCCCAGATGCCACCGAGCGATTGGTCTGGTCTCAAAAAATATTATTTAAACATTATTTTTTTTTTGAAGAGTTTTAAAAAATTATTTATAGTGTTTTTTGTATTGTTAAACTTACGCAGCAGTCGTATAATTTCAAAAATAATTTTATGAAATAAAAAATAATAATTTATTTAAACAATAACCTAAAAACCAAAAAATAAAAATGTGGTGGTACTAAAAATATAGTGGCAGTGAGGTGGTGGTAATGGAGTGTTGATGGTGTAAGAGTGGTGAAAGTGTGATGACGGTAGCAACGATGGAAGTGCGGTGACGGTGTAGGTGGAAGGTTGATGGACTTTTGTGATGTTTTCTAAACTTATTTTCTAAATCTACTCAAATTTTGTTTTCAATTTTCAGAAAAAATAAAAACAAAAACAAAAAATAACCGATCAATCTATTTTTCTCCTAGAAACTATTTCCAAAAACAAAAAAAAACAATTTCAAATACAAACCAAGCACGACCTAAATTTTCTAGTTCAATGTTTAAGTTCAAACCTCCACAGTTATAATAGATAGAATTAAACTACCACTTCAACGCTTTGAGCATGCGATAAAACTTTAGTTTCCGTCCTGAAGTAAACAAGGTCCTACATGGACAAACTTCAAAAGCCAAAAAGCCAAACATCAATAGGACTACACATCAACAGTCCTACATGAGCTGGACTAGTACAACGCTTTCATCAAAGCATAAATCCTGAGCCACGGAAGGTTAGCAGTGTTCTGCCACAATTAACTTACATATCCATGGCTACACCACTAAAAGCACACTATACCCTCCACAACATGAGCTACTACCACCGCCGTCGCCGTCACCGCCACCACCACCGTCATCATCAGGTCAACCATTTCGCCACTACTAATGTCTGCCCAGCAGCTACCTCACAGTTTCTCAATGTTAAAAGGTATTTACAATTGTGTAAAAAGCAAGCAAATATTATTCCAATAAAAATTCAAATGCCCACTATACAAAACACAACAAAATGGCTTAGCTCTTCGATTACTATTTGGTACAACCAACCTTTGTCAACAGCTTAGGTCCTTGGCCACCTGGGCACAATTTGTCCGCCAAAATAACCGAAGTGAATCACTTGTTAGACAGAACACACCCTAGGCAGTCCAAGCTATTAACAGCACCCCACCAATCACCCGGCTACCTTGAAAAGGCGCCAGTCTAGGTGGTGCATCACAACCAGTGTGTGATTTGTGATTTTGAGGGAATCAAACGTATAAGATACTGGTGCTGCAATGGCACACGTTCTTCTCCAACAGCATTTTCCGAACTACACCCAAGTCACCAATTTCCTCAAGTTCACCAAATCCCAGTCAAACAAAGTACACAATCAATAATAGTTTTCCACTGTTACAATTAAGGTAAAAGGAAAAAGAAGAGGGAACCAATGAAGTATGAACCTGAAACAGACGTGTATCCACGGAACATAGCTGGTAGACTACAATGAAGAACTCGACAAGTCAAGAGTCTCAAGACGCCAACAGGCCCATTACCAAGAACTTGAGAAATAATACTACTAATCCAAAAACATAATCATATGAAAACTTAGTGAATCTATTATATCATCAGCTGCCTAACAGAGACAGACCTAACGATAAACTTTTGGCTTGCATCATGAAAAAAAAAGGTTCAAAAATTTAACCAGAACAGACTAAAAGCTCGCTATAATCTCTCAATGACAAAATTTTCAAAGTCCCCCTTGAACTCAAAGAATGGGAACTAGGGCAACGAATCTTTACTCATACTTCCCCGAAAGAAGGGTTGACCAAATATATGGCCTTCTTTCAACAATATATTAACACAAAAGATAGTATTCCCTCTTTAGGTCTAGTCATCTAGAAAACAATTGTGACTTCCTTTTCGTTCATCTCATATACATGGTCTTTTGCATCTGCAAGAGCACTCTGCATGATTTCACATTTTATTCTGAATCAATATCTACTTCCAATGAAGAAAACAATGCCAAAGAAAGAACAAGAGAAAGATAGAAGAAATAGAAATCCACCTGACCCAATTTGGTAAGGAAGTTGCTGGTAAGATTTAGAGATGTCAATCTCACATCTTCATTAGCCTTGAGTGCTTGAGCAATGGCGAAAGCCCCTTCATCCTGTTTATAGAACCAATGTAAAATTGTGCAAAAAGATATGCTTACATGACTACAAAGTACCAGAGGAAGAATTCCGTACTCTAATTTCATTAAACCCTAAATCAAGTGTCGTCAAAGTTTCATTAACCACCTTCAAGCTGCGAGCTAGGCAGATGGCACCCTGCATGAACACATTATAAATGAGTGGAGACTATAAGATTGGGCAGTCAACATACCCAGATGCAACAGAAAAGAAATAATAGACAGAAACAAACTTCATCTCTAAGTCCATTTGCTCGCAGGTCTAAATTTGATATTGTATTATTGTACTTCAAAGTATCTGCTATGAACTCTGCACCCTTTGCTCCTATCTGCAAGATATTCACACATACATGGTCAATGAATTCTTTTAAGAGGCCCAGTGTTATTTAAGGCATAAAGCAAACCGAAGCGACCAAGGCTCCTAACGCCTAGGCGAGAAGCGAGAAGCGAAGCAACACGCTTTACCGAAACAAAGCGAACAGTTAAAAAAATATATATTTTAGTTTAATTACTTCTAAACAATCTAAGTTCTAATTTTATATATACTAAATATTTAAATGCAAGTAAAACCATAAACATTTAAATTAAAAAAAATACTAATAATATCTCAAATCTTAATAACAGTCATAACTTAAACATTTAAATTCAAACAAATACTAACAATTGTATACATTTTCATATTGACAAGGTAGGACAACAAAAGAAGCAGAATCAGGACAACAGCAGAATTAGCAACAAAAAAAAAAGAAGTAGAATGAGGATAAAAATAAATAAAAGCAACACAGGACAGCAAAACCGAAGCAGCAACAGAATCAACAAAAAAAAATAGAAGCAGAATGAGTTAAAAAAAAAAACAGAAGCACAATAATCATGACAGGAGCAGAATCAATTGTAAACAATTTCATATGTAATTATATATTGAATAAAAAAAAGCAGAACAGAGGCACATTTCACATGTACTAAAATAATTAAACATGGTATAAGCATAGACCACTTTTTGGTACCATTTGTATATATATAAGAAAAGGAAAAAGTATAACCAAGACATATCAGAGACACTTCTTTGTAGAAGAATCTATTATTTACCCCCATTTCTGATACTCCTGCTTCTTTTTTTTATCATAATTGTCATGCAGTGCAGTCGCCTGACTCCCACATTCCACAAATATTCTAAATGAATTCAGCAACACAAGGAAAAAAAAAGAATGTGTTTTGTTCGAAACATTGTTTATTAAAAAAAAATAGACCAGCAATAGTCTAAAAAAAAAGTCATTAGTGATTAAAAAATAAAAGAGACTACTAACCTGTAATCAGGAAAAAAAAAAGTTGAAGCAGAATCGCTTTTTATAATAAAGCGTTCGCTTTTTCGCTTTTTTCGCTTTTTTCGCTTCTTCGCTTTTTCGCTTTTTCTCTTTTTCGCTTTTTCTCGCTTTTTTCTCGCTTCGCCTGGGGTCCTCCAGGTGAGATAAGCTCGCCTCGCCTCGCTTCTCGCCTAGGCGAGCTTTTCAAAACACTGAAGAGGCCTCAACATTAAAATCCAGAAATTACCTGACACCAACCAAGCATGAGGCTTTTTATGTTTCCGTGAAACTTGAGAACTTCAGATAAAGCTTTTGCTCCATCAGGTCCAATGGGATTATAACCAAGTTCCAACTGAGAGAGAAAGAGAGAGTTGAGATTTGGATATTTCATTTTCAGATTACATTGAAACAAAAACAGAAATACAGAAATTAATAGTAGGAGACTCACATTGGTAATAACAGAATTATCTTTCAAAACTTGGGCTATGTCACCAACCCCCCTGGCATGGATGTCGTTCCCCCCCTTAAGAATTCTCACCATTTTGTGATGTCATCGAAATGGTTTGTTGGATATAATCTTGAAACTTGAAAAAACACTGCCAAAAAAATGATTATTGCAAAGAAAATTCTTCTCACCAGATCTACGTTCGTCAATGTGCGATTCTGCTTCAAAGCATCTGCTATCTTTGCAGCTCCCTGATAAAATTCAGGAGTTACAAACCATTAACAAGTTATGCATTAAAAATTGGGTCTCAGCCAAACAGATCTTCCAGCAAGGCCAAACCATGTCTATATACATTGGACCATACATCCACAAATCCTCAAGTAGAAATATAATAAAAAGAAAAAAGTAAAAGGAAACAGAACAGAGGAAATAAAATAACCACCATTTCTATCTAAACATCTACGGTGAAATTCATTAAGAATTCAGATCATCATTACTTGCTCAGAAGTACTAACAAAGGAAAATCAGAATATCTTAACTAATCACAGTTTAATATATCATTATAAGATTACGAGTTTTATTTTCCTATTCAGCATCTGATATACAACTCAAAAAGGCAATATCCAAACTATTTGTCTACTACATAAATTCTGTTGGGTACCCAGATGATGTAATATCATCCTTTCCCCTCTCCACATCAACTCAATCAATGATCTTTGTTTCCCACGGTTGATATAATTTCATCCTTTCCTCTCTCCACGTCAACTATGTCAATTTTGTTCATCTCCTTGTCCTATTAAAAACCCTCAAGAGGAGATATGAGCCATGGCTTTTAGGTTGCTTTTGTGGCAAGCAACAAAAGCAATAGACAGTTGGACTGTTAAAATTATGACAGCAATAGAAATAGCTTTAGTTATCATGCAGCCCCTATTTTAAGCAGCAAAAACTTATGAAGCGAATAAAAAATTAAGGACCATTTTCATTACTTCTAAATTATTTCCGACAAATTAGCAAGGCCATACTAACCAAAATACTGTGTCACAATCTATTCAAGAAAACCACTTTATTAAACGTTTTAATTTTGATACATCACTGAGCACAACAAAAACCAGAGGTAAAGCGAATGTAAGCTACAGAATGAGAAAGGCGTATTGTACAATGCTGATAATTATTTCACCTTTTTAATACAAGGCATTATTACTGAGAATATATGTACCTCATCTTGAATGTCATTCATGTAAAGATTTAACCATAATAAGCTTTTGCTTCCCTTGACATAGTCAGCAACATGAAAGGCACCTTTTGAGCTAATAGCGTTGTTTCCAAGGTCTAGAATTGTAAGTTTTCCTACAGAGGGGCTATACATGTCAGGTCAGCTGCAAAACATGTTAAAATAGATAATGAAACACAAGTATTTTAACCAGAATGGCACTTGATACACCAAAAAGTAGAACCTTTACGTGAAGATAATCCAGACATCAAGGCGCGGACTCCTTCATCTCCAATAGAGTTTCCATGCAAATAAAGCTCCTAAACATGTCATTTAGCCATAAATATCATTACCTTTCACTATTTCAGAAGGAAGACCCATATTTATTTATAGGACACTCACAATCATATTATGTCATTTTGCGAATGGATAGCCTAGATACTTGGACTAAGCTTTGGTTATTAAGATTGAGTACTCGGTTCATTCAACGCTATTAGAAGTCCAATAGTATTTATACTTCAGTGGCTCAACAGGATGTTTGTGGTTTCTACTTTCCATCATAATTAAAAGCTCCGCTTTAACTCTTTCACACTAAACCGCAAACAGTTATCACCCAAAAAATTAGAAAGTATGAAACTGCAATGTATAAGGCCAAAAGGGCAACCATGCCAACCAAAACCACATATACTACAGGACCAGAGTGTTTTGTCCCACCATTGGAAAGTGTCAGTTTTGACACGAGTCTAAGTTGTCTAACAAAAAGATGGAACCTTGTCAAAAAATTAATGGGGTTCTAAGCTAATAAATAATACAATTTAAACTACGGAGAAATTCACAAAGTGAAAGATCAGATAAGCCTTTATCAACTCTTCATCACATAGTGCAGCAACAAAGATAGAGCAATTTGCCCATGTATACAGCATGAGAAATGACCTCACAGCTCAGGCTCACAGGATAAGAATAACTTTACCACATGCAGCTTTATTTACCTCAGACAATATGTTTGACATGGGTATTCCTCACTTTTACCTGTTTCTTAACCAAAAAACGACTTCAAATAAAAGTAAAAAAAAAATACTTGGGCAAAGAATCAGGACAGCACTTATTTTTGTGGTCATGGCCTCATGGAACAGGTCATAATTGCAGAATCATTACTTGACCAAAATGATATTTTTTGAAGTGTTTCAAAGACGTGATTGAGCCATCAGATGATCCCAAGTGGTCTATGGGAATTCATCAGACCTACTTGTTCAGACTTGATCAATCTCAACTTCAGCAATTTACATAATTTCTTAATATGATGACATGATGGCTCTTAATATAATGGTCTTTTTCCAATAGAGAAAGAAAAATGATCTAAAACCCCTAGCGCCTCTTCTGAAGCTCCAAGGTCACTCAAAAATTACTTAGATATAAGTGAATACAATGCCAATAAATTCACGAACTACCTCATGCTTTCAGATTGCTGATCTCAAAATATGCAAATGTGTTGGCATCTATTGGGCAACATCCCTTCAACGATTCATTAATATACTAAAGCCCTCAAATAAAAGAAGAGTATCAAATGACGATTCTTGTAGTGACATACATTAACAAAAGACTAGAATTATATCCAAGCCTCTATTTTTGCAAAGTATTTTTTGTTTTTGCTTTCACTTTTTGCCAAAAAAAAAAACATGTTTGGGATGTATTTCTTTTTTTTAAAGCTAAGTTATTTTGAAAATAAGGCCAAAAAAATGCAAACAAAAAAAGATGTTTTCAAAAAAAAATGCAAACAACGCGAGCCTCTATCTAAGGGAATTAATGAGATCCACACTTCGAGCCTTGTTAGCAGCCAAAAATGCTTTGGATTGTGGAAGTCTAAAAACCCAATCTCTCTCTCTCTCTCTGTAACTAAAGAACGAAACCCACTTTATCCATTGCCTCTCAGAAAACAAACCCACTTTCTCCATCGCCTCTCTACCACTGCAATGAAAACCCAAAATTGTCTCTAGTCTTTGTCTGTGCAATGAAGACCGCAACTCTTTGTTGCCTCTGCCTGTGCAACGAAGACCCCAAGGTCTCTCTCTGTCATTCTCTCGCCTATCTTGTCACACTCTCTCTGTTAAATTTGAGTTAAATTTGTTAAAAGTATATATATATATACCTAAGATATGCATAAATTTGGAGTTATTTATGTGTATTTGTAGATCTAAGTTAGATTTATATAGATTTTAGAGTTAGATTTGTATAGATTTTGGAGTTAGATATGTATAGAGTTATGTATATACAAATATGGAGTTAGATGTGTATAGAGTTATTTATATATATTCTCTCGCCTATCTCTCTGTCGTTATTTTTAAGTTAAGTTGTTTTGAAAACAAAGCCAAAAAATGCAAACAACACGCAGCTCTATTTGAGGAAATTAATGAAATCCACACTTTGAGCCTTGTTAACAGTAAAAAACGCTTTGGATCGTGGAAGTATAAAAACCCAATTCATTCTCTCTCTCTCTCTCTCTTTATATATATATATATATATATATCTGGCACAGCTAAGCCTGATGGTTGTAATACACTTATATTCACAATCATCAAACACTTTGTTGGTACTCCTAGTAGCATTACTGCTAGGATACACGACCAGTTGACCAACCTAAAATGTCCCACACTTAGTGACTTTAGGTGGTATAAAGATGTTTTTGTTTCCCGTGTCATGGTTCGACCAGACTGCCAGAAAGCATTCTGGAAAGAGAAATTTGTTAATGGATTACCTAGTCTCTTTGCCCACAAGGTAAGAGAAACCCTTAGCAAAGACACAGGAATTATTGAGTATGATAATCTTGCTTATGGAGAACTCATTAGCACCATCCAAAATGTAGGATTAAAATGGTGTGTTGATCTGAGAATCAATAAGCAATTAACAAATGAAAAACATAAGGCTAAATATGAATTAGGAAATTTTTGTGAACAATATGGGTTACAGCCATTAGCTCCTTCCCATAGAAAACACAGAAAATCTAAATTACACAAGCCTTATTCTAAAAACAAATCCTATCAAAGACATTTTCCTCACCACAGAACTGCCAAAAGATCTAAACCAGAATCTTCCAAGAAACCTAGAAGAAAATTTAGATCCAAAAAAACAGACAACAAAGGTAAAGGAAAAGTCCAAGATATTACATGTTTTAATTGTGGAAAATCAGGCCACATTAGCCCTGAATGCCCAATTAAAAAACAAGTAAAAAGATTAAATCTATCCCAAGATGATGAGGACAGAATCCTTGAAATCTTTAGGATAAACAATCTTGACAGCTCTGAAGAATCAAACAGTCCAGTAGACACCTCAGACTCTTCAGATTATTATTCAGCTTCTGATCACCCTGATGCACCTAAGATTAAAATAGGATGCTCTTGTCAAAAACAAGTTAGGGTAATCACAAAGCAAAATGAAGAACACATACTTATAGACTTGATCTCCAAGATAGAGGATCCAGATCTAAAAGATAAGTATGTAAAACAGCTTAGAAACCTTTTCACTAAAAAGGATAATAAGCAACCTGTTATTGAAAAACAATTGATAAGCCTTAACAAAACTATGGAAAGATTCAGTAAGGAAAAGAAAAAAGAAATCACCTTACAAGATCTCCAAAGTGAAGTTAACAAGCTTAAAATTGAGATAAAAGATTTAAAAGCTCAAGACAAGAAATTTGCTGAAGCTTTAACTCTTTTACAAACAGAGAAATATTCTGAAAAATCCCAGGATTCTGATCCAGAAGATCAGACTGCAGATTTTATTAATCCTTTTGATCATCAAGGCTACACACAGGGGATACCAGTAACCTCCTCCTTTCAGACGGAAACTTCTGGTGTAACGAACCTGCCTTCATTCCAGGAAGGAGCC
>CAUOFW020000837.1:869947-911535 GCA_963454935.2 Ilex paraguariensis
TATATATATATATATATATATATACATCCAAAGAACGAAACTCATTTTCTTCATCACCTCTCAGAGATCGAAACCCATTTCTCCATCATCTTGCCTCTCTCCATCGCCTCTCTATCTGTGCAACGAAGACCCACAAATGTCTCAACTCTGTTTGTGCAATGAAGACCGCATCTCTCTGTCGCCTCTGTTTGTGCAACAAAGACCCCAATGTGTCTTTCTCTGTCAATCTCTTCCCTATCGCACGGTTAGATTTGAGTTAGATCTGAGTTAGATTTGTTATAAGTATGTATATATACTTTAGATATGTATAGATTTAGAGTTATTTTTGTGTGTGTGTATGTGTGTAGATCTAAGTTAGATTTGTATAGAGAGTTGTTTATATACAAATTTGGAGTTAGATGTGTATAGAGAGTTATTTATAAATTAGAGAGATTTTTGCATGATTTTTTTCCAACAGATAAGGAATGTAGACATATATAACCAAAGAATGAAACTCATTTTCTCCATCGCCTCTCAGAGAACAAAACCCATTTTCTCCATCGCTTTGCCTTTCTCCATCGCCTCTCTGTCTGTGCAACGAAGACCCACAGCTGTCTCTCACCTCTGTCTGTGCAATGAAGACTGCATCTTTCTGCTGCCTCTTTCTGTCAATCTCTCGCCAATCTCATGGTTAGATTTGAGTTACATCTGAGTTAGATTTGTTAGAAGTATACATATATAACTTAGATATTTATAGATTTGGAGTTATTTATGTGTGTGTGTGTAGATCTAAGTTAGATTTGTATAGAGTTATTTATGTGTGTGTGTGTATAGATCTAAGTTAGATTTGTATAGAGTTATTTATATACAAATTTGGAGTTAGAAGTGCATAGAGAACTTATAAATTAGAGAGATTCTGTAGAGAGATTTTTGCATGATTTTTTTTTTCCCGCAAATAAGGAATGTGGTATGAAATCAGCTTTGTCTCTTTAGTTTTATGTTTTTTTCCATGTCTATGATCAGGTTCATTGCACAAACAATGGCGAGAGAATATATACGCACTATAGCTAATTGGTAATATGAATATCACTAAGAAAAATTCATTTGAAGAGTTATTAGTTGAGAGAGAACTATTAGTTGAAGAGTTATTAGTTGAGAATCTCTCCAATTTCCAAAAATTCATTTGCTTGCTCATCTTTTGGTACAAAAATGAATTCGAGTAAGGCATGTTTCAAATCAAGGGGATGTTTGTGTTAGAATATTAGAAACTATATCAAACTAGTGCAGATGTTTATGTTAGAATATTAGAAACTATTGAAGGTTGTAATAGATATCTCCCTCAAATCGGGTAAGGCATGTTTCAAATTAATGGGATCTTTCTTTACCACATCCGACATGCATTAGGCAATGTATTTTGGTTTCAATTTGTACTTGGAGTTGAAAAATGGACAAGTTATCGGTATATGAGATTTTTTTTTTTTTTTATCTTTCTTACTTTATGCATTTGAATTGAATTATGAATTATGATGTATGAATTGTGAATAAGCAATTTTATTGTTTTATTGTTTTTGGTTTTATGTTTTATGTAACTAGTTGGGATTTGAGAGGATGTTATAAGTTTGAATGTTTAAATTTTTTGAGTAGTTGTTGGAAATTGGTGTGTAGATGGAAAATGTTGTTGAAGTTAATATACATAAGGATGACGACGTTGTTGAGGTTGGTACTAAAAAAGCAGACGGCCCATGGACGTCTAAAAAAGAGGCAGTTTTTATTAAACTGATGGATTTAGAATTAGCAAATCGGCCTAAAGACACATCTACGTTTGAAAAGGATGCCTGAAACAAAATCATAGTGCAACTTAGAGCAATTTCATCATGTGTTGTGCATTACTGTTCTTGGTATTTGTACTAATTATTGGGATTTTAATGAAATAATTATGGTGTAGTCTGGTACTTGGTAGATTATTAACAATGGGTTGACGTATTGATATTTTGAATGTTTAATAACATCTCTTATTTTGGGTTGATGCATTGCGCCCTATTTTATGGGTTGATGGATGTATTGACATAAATAACATGGATGTGTTTTGCCAAGAATTAATATAAAGGTAAAATATATGATAGAAAATAAAATGATTACCAAATATGTTTTTTGTTTCAACTTTAAAACAAAAACTAATCCTGTTTTTTTTTTTTCAAAACATGAAAATGAAAACGTTACCAAATGCACCCTAAGTATTCATTTGCTTACAGGCACTCATAAACTTTAAAACATTTCAAAGATTTTTGTTGCAACTTTGGACGAGCACCGACAATTAACAATACCCCCAGCTAATTAAATTACTTGCATGTGGTTGGCCTATGATCTAACTTTCACATAAGGGAGCATATTAAAATATATAAATACTTATGAAATATCTTCTCTACCGGGTAAAGAATTTAGAGAAGTTGGTGGTCTAACAAGGTAGCAGGCATAATATATGATTTCATTGATATAGTTCATCAGTTAATGCTGACGCCTCAGGTTTCTAGTGTATTAGTACATAACTATCTCATTTATACGACTTCACTGATGTCAGATTTGCAAAATTAATTAGCATAAACCTCCAGCACAGATTATACATGATCTGATGTGTCCACATGATAGTAGAACTATAATCTAAGCTGTAAAGTAGAAAAAAGGGAGGTAAATGAGCTCGTACCCTCAAAGATTTGTTCCCCTCAAGCCCTTTAGCCAGACCAGCCGCCCCCAATGCACCACCATAATTGCCACTTAAGTGGTAACAAAAGCATAACATAAGTTCCAAAGGAAAGGTTAACAAGCTGATAAAAAATAGTTTTCTGTTTAAAGAACAATAAATATGCAATGAAGTGTGGCTATGCACATTATTACTCGTGCAGATATAATCCAGAGATTGTATTGCTGTTGCATGGGAGGCAAGAAGATAACTGCAAGAACTTTACTCACTTGAGATATAAGGTTTGTACAGTTTTATTCTCAAGAAGTGCTCCAGCAAGACCTGAAAATCCCTACCTCCATTTCCAAAATAAAAGGCAAAACAGAATTAGTTTTAATTTCATTCCTTTTGAGAGGAGTTGGAAGAATGGATATCTGAACTACTAATTTCAACTCATACAGAATAGTCAATCAAATTGTTGTTAAGTTCAAGAACACGTATGCTTGAATTTTTCTTCAACATCTCAGCTATGGCCTTTGCTCCCTGTCAGAAAAGTGAACAAAAGCTTTAGGCATGTCACTACAGAGGGCCCATAATTAATAATTACATTTTATTAAAAATGCCCCTAACAGCAGGATCCTAGTAAAGGAAAAAGTTAAGCTAACCTCATCTCCCAATCCAATACTATTTAGCTGTAGTTTTTGAATACCAGCATTATCCACCAGTATATCACATAGGCGCTGAGAAAGAAGAAAGTGTAGTATTATATACATGTCCGAATGATAAATAAAAGACAAATATAAGCCCAGAACCCAGTGATTGGAATGAAGTCATTTTAGCTCACGCAAAACCACAAGAAGCACCTTTCATTAAAAGTAAATTGGATGGTGCTAACAATTACGTTATATGTATGGCTTAATTACTAAATTGAAAAGAGTATTAAGTCAGATCTGCCCCACTGATGCAATCCAATTTGGAAATTTGGACTGAAGAATAGAAATAAACTGATCCAAGTCTAAATCTGAGAACATTACATGCCATGTTGAGAATGGTGGAACCAACATTAATTGCTTTACAATGTAAACATCTATGGAGAATAAGGAGAAAGACCCTTTGTGAAGAGCCACTTAAGGTTCAGACCACCCACCACAAGTTTATATCTATATCTGCAAACATAATGCCAACCTGAATTCCATGGTTGACAACACATAAATCCTTGTAATTGCTAAGTATCAAGAAAAATCAACTCAGAAACCATTACAGAGAACTTTGAAATTTAACCCACACCTCAAGGTTAGAACATCACAGCTTTTGAATACTTGTTCATATGTTTTATGTATTCACTCCCGCAAAATGTCTAAATGTAAATATTTTACTGACAGTGATTACATTTTTAACTAACTGTGCAACAGAGCTTACCTTGGCTCCTTCGTCTCCAATGGCATTTCCTGACAGGTTAAGAGTATTTAGTACGATGTTTGATTGCAGAACACCATCAAAGGCTTTCAAACCATCGGCAGTTATTCCATTGGCAGCAAAGTTCACTTCTTCCGCAATCTGAAAAACATCATGGAAACAGATGCTCAAATTAGTAAAGAAAACAAATAGTATAAAGGTCAATAAGAGTATAGAGGTCAATTATTGGGTGGATTTCTTATCCCCCATCTTTGTACTTTATACACTTTCTATTTAGTGAGAAAAAGAGAACAATTGAAGTGTGATTGTTATTGACCACTATACTTTTATCTCCTATTGCATTTGAACATGACTTAAATATTTTCTCTCTTACTCTGTAAGCAGTAGATAGAATGCCTTTACTATAACAAAACTACACCACTAGCAACAACCCAAATAATAGATATGCAGTAGAGAAACATAAATAACAGAAGAATTAGTAACCTGATTGTATGCTAAGCTCTCAGCGAGAAAAAATAGTCCATCGTCTCCAAAATTACAACCTGAAAAAAGCCTTTATAATCAAACCAATTCTCTGTCACAAGATCTGAATTTGTAACCGCTGAAGCATAATGCAGCCAAAAGCGATTGATACTTCATCATGTTGTCCACAGTCCACGAGGAGATAAAAAGAAAAGAACAGAAGGAAAGGGCCATAAGCACATATGATTACTAGAGCATATCATATCTAATTGCCTTCTCCATTACCTGACATGTCAATGCTTCTGAATGACCGAAGTTGTTTGGCAAATTCATTGAGCCTCTGCTTGGACTCTCTTTCAACTTTTGCACCAAACCCAGGTAACAAATTTGTTCCTGGTGCGATGGACCATTTCATTCCTTGAGAAGATGGGTTTTCCGCTGACGAAGGCCTCGTTGGTTTTGCAAGGACTTTCTCCACCAGTTTCCACAAAACTGTCAGCTGAAGAAACAAATTAGTCACCAATTGAGAATATATCAACTTTATGATCTTCTATTTTTTCCCTGAAATAACTTGAGCTTGCAATGCATGCATGACAATTGCAGTCACAATACTTTCAGCAAGACAGAACAGAATATTTAACTGGGTTCATGATGAAGTTCTTGCGAAGCATCATGCTTTCATAACCCCCCACCCCACCCCCCTCCCAAAACAAAAAAAGAAAAAAAAAACAGCAAGCTTAAGGGGGCAAAATGCATTTTTGGACAAAAAGAAAGCGATACATTTGTGACCTATGAAGCATGCACACGGACACAGGACACGGATACGACACGACACGACA
Organism: Ilex paraguariensis; assembly: GCA_963454935.2. NCBI lineage: Eukaryota > Viridiplantae > Streptophyta > Magnoliopsida > Aquifoliales > Aquifoliaceae > Ilex > Ilex paraguariensis. The sequence continues at coordinate 875,321 of CAUOFW020000837.1, forward strand.
CAGACACGTCGATACAACATTTCTCAAAAAAGTGGGACACAGACACGTTGGGGATACGCTACTAAAAAATTATATTTTATATACAACATTATATTATTTATTGCAAATATGGTAATAATGATATACCATTCATAAAAAAATCAGTATTTTATGATAAGAAAACCTAATGTCTAGTTATCTGTGTGAATTTTTAGATTAAAAGATCATCATTATAGTCAATAATCATCAAATTTTTTTTGTAGACAATGTGTTCCTAATATATAATTTAAATAATTGCTCTCATTTTCTCAATTACTCTTTTTTAAAATTTTTATGCATCTTTTATTTTTATTATTATATTTAGAGTACAACTTTAATATATCTAGTATTAATAATTATATGTTCTCAAATTTTAAAGTTTTGTTACTCACATTTCAACAAATTTCTATTGTTTAGTAGTAGACACGTTCTAAAGAAGAGTCTGACACGTGTCCGAAAGTAAAAATTTATAATTTAATTATGGACACAGATAAAAGAGTATCGGACAAGTGTTTGAGTGTGTCCGAAGAATGTTAGTATCTGACATGGATACGTCACGTTCTCGAGAGTGTCCGTGCTTCATAGTTTGTGACAGTAGCCCCCCAGAAAGATACAACTCCTGTCCTCAAAGCAAAAGAATACTTAAGAGGGTAAGGAAGAGAACTCTTCAGAATGCTTCAGAATGGAAGTCATTCACAACCAAGTGGCTTCAAAACCAAAGCTTCTTTGTTTTCCTTTTGATGAAATTTTATCTAGTCCAATCATTTACTCGCTCCGTCCAAAAGACAAGAATGTGATTGAAACACCCCCACGAAAGACTCATGGCCTCATGACCCCAACTTCCAATGGGATGGCTTCAGCATCCTGCATAGGGCACACATAGCCCCTCACTTCATCAGCTTGAGCAAGAGAAAAGCACAGATGTCTTCATGCTCACGTAAGGCATTTCTGGGATTGATTTCATCTAAATGCATACCCCTCAAGATGCCATGATAGCAGCCACAGCAATTGGCTTTTGGATGGACAAAAGACATAGACCAAAGCAGCACATCCCTAAGAGCAAGCATATGATGTTACATGAACAAATATCAGCATTGGCAATTCCAGAATGGTTCATGGAAGCTATCTAACCATGGAGCAGCTAGCTACTGGTCTAAAGTCTAACTTATTTGGTTACAAGGACAGAAACTGAAAGACTAAAAAGTTCAAGCTACCACTCAATTATCTGTGTGACAAAGCCATTTCTAAAAAACTTTACCATCAATGCTACTTGTATCTCTTTCATCTCATTCTAATACTCGCTATTGGAAAATGAGGCAGGAAAAGCCAAAAACCTATCAATTTATTCAAGATATTACTTTCTTCTCAAGTTCAATTGTTTTGGTCTCTTTTCATATCAAGTTCAACAACGCCTTCACTCATATATTTCTAAACCTGATGACTCTCATTCTAGTATCAACTTTAAACCACCATGAAAGACATTCAAATGCAAATCTTTTCAAATTGGGTGGCTCATAACCTATTTGGATTACATGGCTAATTTGCTCTATGCAGACCGCATTGGTTTGTATAACCTATTTGGTTTTCACGACTTCAACATATTTCAAACATCTTCCAAATGGGTCTCTCAACAAAGGAATATAACTCATCCAACAAGGCTGATGAATTCCTTAAACACGTAGCTAAAACTATTGCAAATGCACATACTGTAGAATACTCACGAATTAGTGCCTAATTTATGGCTACAACAACTCAACCAACTAGAAAATTTCCATTAACATCCTTCACTCACTCTTTCTTAACCACATTGGCGTCAAAACAACGGCAATGAATTCCTCTTCTGTAGCAAAAACAAGTACAGAATATAGTAACACTTTTCAAGCTAAGATCATTAAAAAATCGATTAACTTAGTTAAATTCAAACAAATTCTTGCACTTTATTATCAACCTCTTCCCACAACAGAAACCGAAAAAAAAAAGCCCCAATGCATATCGAACAAACTAGAACTTACTAAAGCATTCATATAACATACGCTCATACCGAAAGTAACGACGACGAATGCGCCTGCTGGAACCACAAAAGAAACAATCTCCTTCACAGGAATGGCCGGACCTTGAGGTTCGGACTGATTATAAACCCTCCGCCTCGAACCCCCCGCAGAAGAAGAAGCAGCTTCAACGGTCAGATTTCTGAATTTTGGACATTTTTGCCTACTGATGTATACCACAGTATTATGAAACAGCACACTGTGCGAACAATAGCTCGAAGAGCTGCTCAAAACTCCATGCGTCCACAATTGGCTTCGGCGTAAAATCTAAGAAATAGATTAAAACTCAAGATTTCAGTCCACAAACACACAACCATGAATACATATGATCGATATATATATATATATATATATATANCAGAAACTGAAAGACTAAAAAGTTCAAGCTACCACTCAATTATCTGTGTGACAAAGCCATTTCTAAAAAACTTTACCATCAATGCTACTTGTATCTCTTTCATCTCATTCTAATACTCGCTATTGGAAAATGAGGCAGGAAAAGCCAAAAACCTATCAATTTATTCAAGATATTACTTTCTTCTCAAGTTCAATTGTTTTGGTCTCTTTTCATATCAAGTTCAACAACGCCTTCACTCATATATTTCTAAACCTGATGACTCTCATTCTAGTATCAACTTTAAACCACCATGAAAGACATTCAAATGCAAATCTTTTCAAATTGGGTGGCTCATAACCTATTTGGATTACATGGCTAATTTGCTCTATGCAGACCGCATTGGTTTGTATAACCTATTTGGTTTTCACGACTTCAACATATTTCAAACATCTTCCAAATGGGTCTCTCAACAAAGGAATATAACTCATCCAACAAGGCTGATGAATTCCTTAAACACGTAGCTAAAACTATTGCAAATGCACATACTGTAGAATACTCACGAATTAGTGCCTAATTTATGGCTACAACAACTCAACCAACTAGAAAATTTCCATTAACATCCTTCACTCACTCTTTCTTAACCACATTGGCGTCAAAACAACGGCAATGAATTCCTCTTCTGTAGCAAAAACAAGTACAGAATATAGTAACACTTTTCAAGCTAAGATCATTAAAAAATCGATTAACTTAGTTAAATTCAAACAAATTCTTGCACTTTATTATCAACCTCTTCCCACAACAGAAACCGAAAAAAAAAAGCCCCAATGCATATCGAACAAACTAGAACTTACTAAAGCATTCATATAACATACGCTCATACCGAAAGTAACGACGACGAATGCGCCTGCTGGAACCACAAAAGAAACAATCTCCTTCACAGGAATGGCCGGACCTTGAGGTTCGGACTGATTATAAACCCTCCGCCTCGAACCCCCCGCAGAAGAAGAAGCAGCTTCAACGGTCAGATTTCTGAATTTTGGACATTTTTGCCTACTGATGTATACCACAGTATTATGAAACAGCACACTGTGCGAACAATAGCTCGAAGAGCTGCTCAAAACTCCATGCGTCCACAATTGGCTTCGGCGTAAAATCTAAGAAATAGATTAAAACTCAAGATTTCAGTCCACAAACACACAACCATGAATACATATGATCGATATATATATATATATATATAGATAGAGAGAGAGAGAGAGAGAGAGAAAGAACTACCTTTGAGTGAGGAGAGAGAGAGAATGTGGAAGTGGAGCCCATAAGTAGAGAGAGAGAGAGAGAGGAACTACTGAACTAGGAATGCATCGAGAGTTTGACGGACATGTCGGAGAGTTTTCAGATAGAGGGAGGGGATAGAACGAGAGGGGCTTCAGGAGGGTTCTAAACTGCTTAGACTGGGCTTGAATCACGGTCTCAGAAAGCCCAACCCGACTTAATGTCCATGCTATGCTTAGTTCTACTGGGCTCGTCAACGGATCGGATTTTGCCTGAGTTAAAATTGATTTTAAAAGTTTGGTCCGAATCCGATGGTATAATTCGTTGGATTTTATTTTTATGATTCATATCTAAAATTTGATCCGAATAACTTCATTAATTAAATTTTAACAAATTATACCTGATATAGATATATGTATCTAAATCTAAAAACCTTTAAATATAAGATATTGAATTCAGATTTAAATTTAGATTATACTCTGATCCATTGACAGACCTAAGGCCAACTACTATACATATGAAAAATGATATTTGAACATATTATGTTTACATTATAATTATTGAATTGATAATGAGTCTCAATTAATGTTGGTTGTACATAACAATTATGCATTTTCTACAACACAATCCATCTTTTGATGGACCTTATGTTAACCGTCGGTCATTATGGTCAAGATTAAGTACAAAATTTATTCACTCTATACATTTTATATATATAATAGTTATGGTCTGTATTTGAAGGCACAGAATAATAATAAAAAATATAATCAACAACAAATATATTTATATTCACACTCAAAAACTCAAAATCAAATTACAAATATAGAGTAAAGAAAAGAATTTAAGCATCAGTTGTAGTGGGGGTGAATAGTGATGGTGGTAGTGGAAGATGACGTTGGTTTGTGGTGAGTGACGATGACCGTGGCGATGGTGGCAATCATGGCGACAACGGTGATGCTAGTTGTGAATTTTTGGTGACAATGGTGGTATTGCAGTCATGGGTGACGACAGGAGTGGTTTGTGGGTGATGGTGATAGTGGGTAGCAGTAGTGGTGGTGGGGCGACGACTAGGAGTGTTCACTCTACTCTACGGGTAGAAAATATTGTCTTCCATCTTCCTACCCGATACTTTGTGAAAAAAAAAAAATTTTTGTCTACCCTACCCGATCAGGTGTAATATTCCTACCCAACTTCCTACCCGAATAATCGGGGTAAACACTTTTGTAGCTATTAATTTTTGGATCATTTTAATAATTCAATTAAATAACATACACCAATTTAACAACACAATAATTCAATAACACTAAAACCTAAAATAACTACAACAACAATTACAATAAAATATAAGAAAGTATGAACATCAATCCATCACAACTGGTACACAAATACAAATAATTATTTTAAGCTTAAACCATATGATATATATTAAAATCATAATTGCTCCAATAGTTTATTAGTTCATCACAAATCATGTAACCTACAAAAAAAATAAGTCTATATTTTCGCAACTCAAACATCCACAACAATAACAATGTTATAATATAAATTATTTCACACAAATACTCTTATAATTACTAANAGTCTTAGAATCTGAAAAGAAGATAGTTGAACAGGTCAATTTCACCAACCAAAGCCTAATCACTATAGGTAAACAGTTGGATAAAATTGAAAATAAAATTGATGAGATTAAACCTTCTTCCGTAGAAAGACCAATAGTTANCTATATTTTCGCAACTCAAACATCCACAACAATAACAATGTTATAATATAAATTATTTCACACAAATACTCTTATAATTACTAAAAAAATATAAAAAAGTTAAACATTTTTTTTGCTGGTAGGGTAGGACAGAAATGCAAAAATTGATGGGTATTCCGTATTCTTACTCGATTTAATCGGAAGACCAAAATCTCTTCCGCATTCCTATCCGATTTTTGCAGCTAGTTGTTTAGTAAGGTAGAGTAGGGTTGGGTAGGGTAAGAAATTGCGGTCAATCAAAAATTTGAACACCCCTAGTAACGACGGTAGTGGGTTGTGGTGATGGAGGTCGTGGGCAACGACGGGTGCTTCTGAACGACAATGTGATTGGTTGTGATAAATAGCGGTGGTGGTGGTGGTAGGTGTGATGGGGTGTGGGTGATAGTGGTGGATGATGAGGATTAGTGGTGGTTGGTGGTGGTAAGTTTAATGGGGGGTGGGCGATAGTGATTGGCAATGATGATGAGTAATGATGGATGGTGGTAGGTTGTGATAGTGGGCGGCGATGGTTGGTGGTGAGCAATAATGGTAATGTTGGGTGTTAACGGTGGACAATGGTGATAATGATAATAAATATAAGAATGAGATGAAAAGTGTGGTAGGTGGTGGCGATGGACGACGGTAAAAGTAATCAGTGGTGGGTGGCGATGGTAATGGGGCAGCGGCGATGATAGAGGTGGAGGTGGGGGGGTGGGATGACGACAATAGTGGTGGCGGTGGCGACAACGACAGTGGTGGTGTTGGTGATGGTGGGGCGGTTGGTGTGGTGGGATGACGGTAGTGGTGGTGGCAAAGGCAGCGGTGGAGGTGGTGGTTGTTGTGGCGGAGGTGGTGATAAGGTGGTGGTGGGGATGGCGATGGCGGTGGTAGTGGTGATGGCGGTGGGGCGGTGGGGGTGATAGTGGTGGAGCGACTCCAAATATTATTTTTATTTTTTTTAAAGTATTCATAAATAGTTATAAGTTCTATAAGTATTTTTAAAAAGTCACATCAAACACACTTTTAGAGGTATATTTTACCTATTAAATTTGAGGTGTTAATATTAGCCGTCGGATTAACTTTAGAGCAAAATTTAAAGTAATTTCATCCGCAAAAAGCAAAAATTATTTTGTTTATTTTTTAGATTTGAATTGTATTGTATTTTATTATATATATGATCAAATATAGTTGAATTTGTGTTCTAAATATATCATGCATATTTAAGGTGGTGTCGACCGATTTTGAAATGGGTCTAGTGAATTAACTCTATCATTCGGATGACCTTGGGGTTATGTGTGAGTGTATAAGGCTCTATGTCACTTCTACTTTTAAGTGGAAGTTCTAGAGTGGTTTATTGTTCAAAAAAAAAAAATTTTAATTCTGTCATGAATTGTATTTGTTCAAACTTAACTCATATTCGATCGATAATTACATATTAACATCCTATACAATTTTCAAATCTTTATTAAGAATTACTAAGCAAAGTGAGTAAAATAGTAAAAAATTTCTCCATTAGTTGATTTATATCAAACTAACTTCTAAAACTATTTTGGATGGAGAGATTCGTTGTTTTAATATTTGAGGAAAATTATTAATAAGTATTATTTTTTCTAACAAAAATCTATTAAGTCCTATATTTTTGTTTTATATCAACGAAGTTCTATTCTTAATATTTTATTTCAATTAAGTCATAAATTCTATTATATTTCAATTTTATTTTTACCCCCTCAGTTATCAAAACTCTTTCATTCTTTTGCATTCTTAAAACCAATTAATAAGATAAAAATTCCTTGCTTACAATATTAACATCGAAATCCCATAAAAAAATTTCAGATAACATAAACTTCATGGTATGATTTAAAGAAAGCTCACTTTTTTTTTTTTTTTTTTTTTTATTTCAGTAGGATACATAATTTTAAAACTCGAGATAATATTTGCCGATTATTTAAAAAAATACGAAAGGTTAAAATAATTACATCGATAATATTTGTTGATTAATTCCATTTTAATGTCGTTATCGATTTAAATACAACAACTAAAATAAATCCCTAACTTAATCATTTTAAATCCAATATAAATTAATAGAATATGATTTTGGTAAAAATTAGCTTAAATTAATATTGATGTAAAATTTGTAATATTATATTAATTGATTCTAAGAATGCAAAAGAATGAAAGAGATTTGGTAACTAAAAGGTAAAGAGAAAATTAAAATATAATGGAATTAGGATTTAATTGAAATAAAATATTAAAAATAACACTTGATTGATATAAGACAAAAATGATATGACTTAAATGGATATTTGTAGGAAAAAAGTAATACTTATTAGTAATTTTTCTTTTATTTAATATTACTAGTCTAGCTGCTCAAGAATATGTGAGACCTAAAGAGATAAGTGTTATTGAGGTATTTTATTTTTTAATATTATTTTAAATATTTAATTTGAATTTTATTATTTTTTTTTGTGATTCAATATTACTAATAAATTTTTTTTATCCAAATTATGCTAACATATTTTTTTAATTGATAATATGACGTCTAATCATAAATATTTGGGGAAAAAATATGGACACCCTTGGCATTTTATAAAAAACACAAAAGCCCCCCTAAAGTTTGAAACTTATTGCACGAAAACCCTTTCGTCAATGTCGCTAACAGAAAGTGATGATTTCATCTCAAAATTTTTTATTATTTGATGATTTCATCTCAAAATTTTTTATTATTTTCACAATTACCCTTCGCCAAATTTAGTACCCAAAGAAATTAAAAAAATTTAATAAAATCCAAAAAAAATTGATTTAGTACCCAAAACTTTACCCCAAAAAAATAATTAAATAAATTTTAATATTAATTTGATAATAATAAAAATTAATTTGACAAAGTTCAATATTACTTTGACAAAATTAAATATTATTTTATAATCTAAAGTTCATTTCATGTTAAATATTATTTGTTATTGATCAAATCAATACGAAATTGACCTTAGATTATATTTTTGACAATATTACTAATTTTTTTGATACTAAATTTTTTTGAACTATCAAATTTTTAAATTTTTTGTCAACATTTTAACTTACTTTACGTATAGTTTTTGAGTTTATCAAGTGGAGGTGACACATTCTCTTAAAAAAAAGTGGGAGTGAATGATTGATTTAGTTTAAGTATGCATGGTCGAATCTTGACCAAAAAAAAAGTTTATCAATTGATATAGTAAGAGGGAAGACGCTATGCTACAAAAAAATGTGTATTTAAATTTTATAGGTTAAAATATAAATTTTTAAGTTTAAATACAACAAAAAATTTTATAATTTAAGGTTTATTTCATGTTGGTTTAATCAACACCAAATAATATTTAACATGAAATGAACCTTATATTGTAAATTAGTATATAATTTTATCAAATTGACATTTAAACTTTGTCCAATTTATATTCAACTTTGTCAAATTAATTTTTTGGGGTACTAAATTATATCAATTTTTTGGGTAATAATCAAATTTTCTTTAATTTAATTTAATTTTTAATATTTTTGGATACTAAATTTAAAAAAGGGCATTACTTTCTGTTAGCAACATTGATGGAAGGGAGACGGAGGGGGTCTCTGTGCTATTAATTTTAAACCTTAGAGGGTTTGTATGTTATTTGAAAATGTTAGAATATATCCATGTAATATTATCAAAATTTAAGGGGTGTCCATATTTTTTTTTGATAGCATTATAATCTATTACTTTGTTAATATTTTTATCTTCTTCTTATTTGTCTCGTATATTCCTCACTGAAATTGTAGTATTAGATGATGGACTATTATTATAAATATATTCATTGTTATCTTTTTTGTGAAATTATTATACTATCTTTTAATTTTTTAGACCTTTTACTTTTTTATATTACAACTTTCACCTAAATTTTTGTTACATTTTATTTCTTATGGGTAACAACTTTATTGAAAAATTAAAATTAAATCTATAATATAAAACAGGCGATTTCAACAAATAAATTTAACGGTCTCAAATCAATTCATCAAACGATCCCCAATAACCTCTCATTTCCTCTCAAATTCATCATTTCTCACCCACAATTTTTTTCAAAAATATTATCTCTCCGGTCACCTCACTTGTAAGACAGCCATCCTTCTGCCACCTTCCTCCATCTTTTTTTTTTCCTCCTTTCTGTCAGAGAAGCCATCCTTCTATTTCTTCTTTTTTTCCCCCACTCTCTGTTACTCCTAACACACACACACACACACACACACACACACACTCTCTCTCTCTCTCTCTCTCTCTCTCACTATCTGTTACACTCCAGCGACACCAGCAACACCACCACCGCTGCTGTTGTCCGCACTTACCCTCTCTCACTCTTTATCGCTCTCTCTATTACGCCCCAACACCACCACCACCACCGTCGCCGCTGTTAACCCTTCTCAGGTTTGCCTCATCACTCTCTCTCTCTCTCTCACTCACACACACACACACACTAACCCCCCATCCTACCCCTACCTCTTCTCTGCCATTTTCTACGCAACATCACCCGCACCTCTTCTTTGCCCTTTTCTACGCAACACCATCCCCACCTCTTCTCTGCTTTCTCTCTCACAAACACATTTAATGACCCCCCCAATACACACTCACACACAAACCCATCGCCCACACACTCACATACACACATAATTTTAAAATTAGGACTGTTAATTGGAGTAAATCGATACTGTTCATCCCTTCCTTTTTGTGTTTGCCCTTTTCTCTCACATGTTTCTTTCTCTCACACACAATGCACAAAACACCCCCCAACACACACACTCACATACACAAATATTTACCCCAAGAACAACACACACACTGTTGGTTTGATTATGTTTACTTTCAATTTGGTTAATTAGGTTCAATTTGAATGTGATTTGATTAGGTTCAATTCAAATTTTATGTTTAATTTCTACCAAATTTTACGGTTACTCGCTTTCTCACTCCTCTACCAGGAACGGGACCAGGTACCCTCTCATCTCTCTCTCTTCACACACATACACCAACACACACACACACATTCTCTCATTCCCCTATATGTGCCTCATCTCTATTTGTGAGTTTATTGATTGATTTCTATGGGTTTTTAGCTATTTCATTAGTTGCAGATCTAAAATTTACAACACTCACAAGCAGGGGAGGAGCCAGAAAGTCATGTCAGGGTGGGCATAAATATTTCAACAAACTAAATTTTTTTTTTACAATCAATAGAAATAGGACATTAATTTATATTTAATTACATCCTATTTAATACTTAAAAGTTCATTAAACCCAACATACCAAAATTTGGTAAGCTTAGTATATACAAATGAAACCAATTTTTTTTACAAAATATAGGCTAATTAAAATTATTTAGAGCTGACTCCGGTGAATTTTGATACTATGAAACCATTGCATAACAACTTTATTATTCTTTATATACACCATCATTTTATCACTTTGGTATTTATAATTTATTCGATCAATTATGCAATTCAATATGCACTCCATAATTTCTACCATAATTAATAAAATAAATGTTAAAATCACAAGTAAACTAGCGAATATATATATATGATATCTTTTTTAGTCTTAAAAAGTATAAAATGATTCTAATATATTCAAAATTTATTTAGATAGGTACATAACATGTCCAAAATGTGTTAAAAAAATCATATTTATTTGATATAAGTGTACACTAATTGATGTGCCAAAAAAATTGGGTGGACATAAAAAAATTTGAGGGTGGACATGCGCCGCCCCCCTCCCCCCGCGGGCATATGCTGGCTCTGACCATGCTCTCTACTAAATCCATCAACTGTGCAAGGAACGACAAAAAAAATCCAAGGAACCAAGGAAGGAGCTTTACTTTGTTTCTTCTGGCAACTGGGACCGAGTGAGATAGAGAAAAAAAATAAAGAGATAACTAATAAGATAGATGTTACTCATGTCTGTCAAGTGGGACAAAAACTTTGTTTTTAAATGGTGGGCCAAAAGTTTAATTTTTTTTTTAATAGATTTGGGTGAATTGTGATAGGTCAAATAGTGATTTTTTAATAAGTTTTGGTATATAGTGGTGGACTCAAATTTTTTTGTTTTTAATGGGCTTAATTTTTTAATTCTTTTGAGTATATAATGTGGGCCTAACATTTTTATCTTAGATTTTAGGTGGACACAAATAATATATTATACAAATATATAATATCTATACCTAACTAATATTTTTTTTTTTGAGGTGGGCCACTTACCCACCCTGGCCCATGCCTCCCTCTGCCCTTGCTCACAAACTACATCAGATCTAAAATTTATTTTAGTAGTTGTCTCAATATGTGGTTGGTTTAATATTTTTTGTTTTTATTTGTAGATTTTTTGTTTCCAGATACGAGTTTTTGGCTTTTTCTTTTTTGTATATCTTTATACGACACTCTTCTCTCGGGTGTCCAACTCCAGCGACATACATATTCCGGCTATCAATGACTTTGGCAAAAACTTTAAGGTTGGTCTTCCTCTTTCTGTCTCCCCTCTTTCTTATTTTCTTTATGTTTTTTTTGCAACACACGCACACAGCACACGCAACACGCTTTATTTGTTTGGTGCTTTTCTTTTTCTATAACAGGCTAGAGAGGTCCTATTACAGGTATAATCTTCAGTTTTATTTTTTGTTCAATTCAAATTTTTTGTTAAATTTAATGGTTATTATAATTGGTGTGTTTTGTTAAAAATTATTATTATTATTATTGGGAGGGGGAAGAGGAAGGGAAAGGGGGAGAGGGACTTGAGTCATTGACCTCAAGAAATCAAAGTCTTTACGAGATAAAGAGTACCATTTAACTAAAGACCCATTGGTTGTTAGAAATTATTAATATTGCCTCTTGCAAAGTGAATTGTTTACAGTACATTCATTTTTTTTTATCTTATTTCAATTGTTTTTAATTAGTTTATTGCAAATAAAGTATAATTTGATTTAATGCTAAATGTTCCTTTACAACTGACTGTTTGGTAGTTTTTGAAATTGAAATAAGGTCGAATATAACAAGCAACAATCAACATATTTATGATATTTAATTTATTTAAATTAAGCTTCTTTGTATATGGAATGATATAATTGTGATTTTGTGTGTGTGTTTTTTTTTAATTTTATTGTTGGGATTATTAGTTCTAACTTTATTGCGCATAGAGGGTGAAATGTTTTAGATTAAATTATGGCTCATTTTTTTTTTTTTTTGAAGTTATTGAGCCCATATCACTTTCATTTAAGGCATGGGTGGGCATACACTATTTTAGTGCTTCAGATTACTTTTCATTAGGTTAAAAAAATATTGCAGCTCTTGATTTAATATTCTCAGCAAATTTTATATGAGTTCAATGTTTTTGTCTTTCATTAAAAGCATATCAAGTATATAATCCTTGGAAAAAAAATTTTAAATTGAAGTTCACTCTTTTTTTATTTCTTTACTTTTACCTTTTCCCAAATAGTTAGTGTTTGTGGCCTAGAATGTTTGTGCTGGGCTTAATTGAGTTCATAATACCCATAAAGAGCATAAGGAGTGTACTAAAAAATGGATTGATGGTTCGACATAAATGGTTGGTTGGTTTTATAATAAAGTTCTTAATACATGATGAATTGATGTTACTATGTAGCTTATTCCATGCAGCAACATACGCTTGGTTGTACAATGTTGGTAGAAATCGTGTTGATTACTACCCATTTGATGCTTAGTTAACGTCTTGTGCAATACTTTAGCTTGAACAATTGGGTGTTGCATGGTAGTTGTAATTTTTTCTGGTTTTGTGATGGTTTGGCAATTTTGGTCTTCACATTGCGATCAAGGAGTAGCTCCCATTATTTCTTCTTTTCTTTGAGATTGTAATTACCGTTGTTTTTGTGGTTTTTTTTATGGTTCTTTGTAATTTTTTTCTTGATTTTTGAAATTGTTACTCAATACGTTGGCTAAAGTATCTACAATGATTTTTGACAAAGTATCTACAATGATTTTTTCTCAACCACTATAAGTTGGTTGAGAAAAAGTCTGAGAAAACTTGATCCAGCAGATTACAAAGAGACATATAGTAGTGTGGTTACAATTGGCTGTTTGATTTAGGTTTTCACACACATATACACACATCAATTGTGTGTTTAATTTGGGTTTTAAAATGTTAGGGTTTTTGAATTTGAGGGTTTTTCAAATTGGGTTTTCAATTGTTAGGGTTTTCAAATTGGATTTTTGAATGTTAGGGTCTTTATTTGATGTATGTTAGGGTTATTTAGATTAAGATTGTGTGTTAATTGATGTTACTTTCATAATTTCATGCAATGGGGTAGGAAGAAGGTTCAAAGAATTAGTCCAGAATAGGTCTATGATCTCTTTTAATGTCTTATACTTTTACATTGTTTTTATTATTTATTTTGGGTGTGATCATGTCATCATAACTTAGGTTGAGTTAATTAATATTGAGTAGAACTCTCTTCATTGAACTTTAAATGGATGTTTAGAAGCCTATGACCCAGTTTAAGTATTCAAAAGATGATAAGGTTTAAAGACCTCAAAACCTAAAAACTATCCCTTCAAAGCTTCTTCATAAGTGCAACCTTTTTCACACTAGGTATGTGAAGAGGGAATTTTCAGTTGGTAGTTTAATTTTGGATAGTTGCATCATATGAGTCCTAATTTTTTTTTAAATCCAGCGCATTGTTTTTCATCATACAACTACTTTGTTATGCTTTATCACTTTTCCTTTCTCTAATTTTTTTAATTAATTACTTAAATATTGTTAACTAGGTATCTTTTACTTAATGGCTATCTTTGTTGGTTCATCACAATCTTTATGTTTTAAATAATAGGATGAAAATGATGGATGTTGTTGCTATTGGATTAAGTGTTCATTTTAGAAGGTGATTCTCACTTTTATTATAAGTGATTTTTCCCTGATTTTGTATTGAGTTATAAAAGTGTCATGTTTGACAAGAGGTTATAGATTTAACTTCAATGAAATTCTTTTTTTGCAGGACTAGAAAATTCAAGGAGCAGTTAACATAACAACATGTTTTGAAAAATCATTTTAGTAGAACTGCCTAACTAGAATTTTATTTTTATATAACACGGTTGCAATTGTCTTAATTACTAAGTTGCGCTAACAACCATCTCAATGTATCTTTTTCACTTCATCTACATAGTAGTTGGATATCAAGAACTCATCCACTATTTTTTTTTTTTTTGAGAAATGAGATTTGTATTCATGTTGAAGTTGCTTTCTTTTATTTATTTCTTTTACTTTATATTTATTTCTTTTACTTTATATTTATTTCTTTTATTCCTTTGCTTTCGTAGCTTGATCAACATTGATGCAAAATAAACAGATGGTTAAACTGCAATTCTTTTTTTTTTTTTTATAAGCAAGGGATCATAAAATAAGAAATGTGTGTGATTTCATGTGAGTTTGTGTGTTGTCCAGGGAAAAATGTTTGTTGTTTGGTCATTAATTGCATGAATATTAGTGGGTCTATGTTGTGATACATAGTAAATCTTTTTATTAAAGCAGGATTATGGTTGCTGAGTGCAATGACTTTGGGATTCTGCCAAAAATTGGTGGACTCCAATTAATTTCAAAAAGGTTGAAAATCAATCAGAGCTCGAGTTTCAACTTTGTTTAGTGAATTTTAATTTTTTAATTGATGATTATTTGGCTTATACGGGGTGAATGAATGTACTTAATTATTCATATTAGTTTAAGTTTGGTGTTAGTTCAGTTTATATTTGTATCTTATTCATTTTGGTATTAGATATTTGGGTCATTATATTGCAGCATTTGATAAATAGTGGTAATAACAATATGTAATGTGATGAGATTATTGATGCAAGATAGTTTTTATTTACGTATACGTTTGATTATTGTACACAGGTTGATATTGTATATTGGATCATGTTTTTAAAGAGAACTCTGTCAAATTTTTTTTTTAAAATAATAGATTGTTTATATTAACTATTGAAATTTTGTTTGTTACACTAACTATTTTGATATGAGATTCATATGTGTACTTATAATTACATGCAATATGTTATTGGTATTAGTGTTACTGAACAGGTGATTAAATATTTTTTTAATAGTGGATCATGGCGTAATAAAAGATGTATTTCTCAATGTTCTCAGCGCAAAGTTATTTGATACACCTTTTAATTGATATTAATTTTTTTTATTATTATTCCGTGCCTTCAGGCGGGCAATTACTAGTTAATATATATTTTATATCAATTATGAGAATGAATAGTTTGATTTGTGTTTTGTGGTTAAATGACAACAAAATGGAGTTGGAGAGAAATAGAGAATGCAACGTTTTCGTTTTTATTTTTTTGTATGAGAGAGAGAGAGAGATTGATTGATGCTAATTATTTTTTTTTATAGTGTCACACTTCCTTGTTAACCCTATTTGTCCTTCAAGAAACATGATTGTGTGAGTTGAGTTGCATTTTTTGACCCAAGTTTTAAAATTATTTTTTATTTTTGTTGACTTACTCTTTCAAGAGCTTTTTTGTTGGGCTAAATTGTATTAAATCTTAATATTTAACCTATAATTAACCTCTCAAATTTATGACCTTATTTATATGCAGGAATAATCTCCTCAAATTATTCCTTTGCATCCTTTGAAATTGATGAAGGTTATCTTTTAAATGTTTGATAATATTCGGAGATAAGGGACGAACGTGCATAGTTTGAAATAATTCAATTTAAATATTCGGAGACAAGGGACGAACCAGCATTGTTTAAAATAATTCAATTTAATACTATAATAAGAGAGATTTTTCAAAGGATGGCAATCCAACCCCCCCGCCGGGGAAGAATCCATGGCTACATCTGATCAATTTGTCCCTTTCTTTTTGGCTTCTGATTAGTTTAAGCACAAGGCACCATCGCCGTGGCATATAAAACGATCATCAACGTTTGGACTTATCAGCAAAACCAGAGAAATACATACAACAAGTCATTGGTTAGCACAAAATTCCAGCATTTAGTACACATTAAAATCATCGTCAATTGTCAAACCATGAACACTAGTACACCCTTTTGACAGCTCTAAACTGTATAACTACAAGGTCACATTCACACACATCTCTAAGCCATCACCATTCTATATATAAACGTGTACGTTGCAGAAGAATTAGGGGGCAACTAATTCAGACCAACCATTGTGTTTAATTATCTCATCACTTAAGGGATTAGAGCGCTATGGCTTTTGGGTTCTCAGCTGCAACATATGCTGCTTGTTTTGCTATTTTCATGGCTGCTGTCGCGGTTGCCGCACAAGAGAGCATGACCGGCATGGTCATGCCCCCAGCAAAGCCCCCGACTTCTCGTGGCAGCCTCACTTCTTTGCCGTCGGCAATGGTTGGACTCCTTTCTTTGATCATTTCATTGATGATGATTAAGGGGAGGGTTTAAGTTAGTCTCTGTGTGTTACTGTTGGTTTGGTTCCAGTTGTGTTTTTTTTGTATGTGCTCACAATCTGTTTCATGTCTTGTCCCCTGGTTTTCTGTATGCTTCTGATTTGGTGCAATCTCTTGTATTAAAAGAGCAACAAATGGTGGTGGTGTTCAGTAATTGTTTGTGCCTATTTTTTAAATTTTTTGGATTTAATGGTCATAGTGTTTAGGTTAGTTTACGTGTATTTTGACTAATTTTTTTTTCAATTCAGTCAAAGGTAGATCATTCACGCTTGACCAGACCCTAAAAGGTTGCCAAAATTAAAATTTAAGGTGTTTAGATTTACAACTTATTCATATTACTGCTTGAATTAACCATTTGAGTATTTGTATCCATTTTTTGTGTCTATCTGGGATTTCACCAGGTAAAAAAAAGGGACATGATTGGCCCAGTGCATATCAATGTATGCACGACTGTACCGACTAACTACGACCAGTTCACTTAGATTAAAAAAAAAGGGGAGAATTACATTGAGGTCCCTTGAAGTTTGTTACTTAATTATTTAGATTCCCTAGTATTTAAAATATTACACACAAACGCCTTGAAGTTTATATGCGCGTAACCCTTAGACTCATGATGTAAATATATCTATTAATAAATTACACTTAAACCTCTCTGAAGATTGTAGGTATATAATATTTAGACCCCTTAAGTTTAAAATGTTATACTTATGCCAAAAATACTTCAATCAAAGATAAAGTATTAAATATTTTAAATTTTACAATTAAAATTTATGTTCTATTGTATCATTTATTGAAATAAAATCAAAAATAAATATTTAATTTTTTCTTAAAAAATCGTAATTAGTATACAAATTGTCAATTGAAATTTAATTTGGTCGTTTAAACGACCAAATTAAAATATCAAACTACCCCAACTAAAGATAAAATATATTATGTCCATTATGTTCATTACAGTTTGACCATTTGTTTATTTTGTTTTAGTTTTATTCTAATAGATAATATCATTATATACTAACTATAATTTTTTTAAAAAACATAGATTTTTATTTTAAATTTTATTTCAATAAATAACATATATAAAATTCATTTTTTATTATGAATGACTTAGATCCCTTGTTTGATTATTTAATTTTATTCCAAAAGATAGTACAATTGTATAGTAATTACGTTTTTTTTAAAAAAAATTTAATTTTTAATTTTAATTTTATTTCAATAAATAAATACAATAGAACATGAATTTGGATTGTAAAATTTAAAATATTTGATATTCTATCATTGATTGGAGTATTTTTGGTGTAAATATAATTTTTTAAACTTAAAGGGTCTAAGTATTATATATCTACAAACTTTAGAGGGGTTGAAGTATAGTTTATTAACAGATATATTTAAATTAGGGATCTAAGTGTCACGTGCGTACAAATTTTAGGAGATTTGTGTGTAATATTTCAAATATTAGTGGGTTTGAGTGATTAAGTGAAAAATTTCAAGAAATCTGAATGTAATTCTCTTAAAAAAAAAAAAAGAACTAAGGACCAGTTCGTTTATTCAGGGGCTGGCCTTCAACTATAATGTTAATTGATTTCTCCTAATATATTTTTTTATATTTATTTACATAAACACAATTTGAAGAAAATAGAAGGACAAAATTATGTGTTCTTAGTGGAGACAATTTTTGATATGGCTTGAAATCGACATAAAATTAGCAGGTTAGAATTGACTATTTTTCGACAGAAATTCATAAATAACTAAATAACACAACATGTTAACATAAATAATAAATAAATTAGATTAGTATGAATCATAACACAAAATTGACATAATTAATACGCTTTATTAATATTATAAGAATAAAAATATCAAATTTTTGTTATTTTTCTCAAGCAACGACGTAATCATTATACAGAAAGAGAACTTTTTTCTTTTTTGTTATTATAGTTATTAAGTTAATTTTTAGTGTATAAAAAAGAATGAGTTTTAGTTTGATTTGAAAATAATGTAGTATTAGACTTAAATCTTAATGTTTAAACTTTTATTCACGGGTTATATGAATCGATATAGACACAACACAAAAATAAATAGGTTGAATTAACACGAAACGATTAATTAAATGAGTTAAACTCAATTTGACTAATGATCGACATAAATCCGTCAACAATATAACATGAACACAATCGATCCAATACAATTAACACCCCTATGGATACCCGTGCAAAGAGTTACCAAAACAATCATCCGTTATATTGTCAAGTCAACTCACCGGACGTCAAATAAATAAAAGGCAAGCCTCGTCCAGGAAGTGCATTGATCTTCTTCACGAGCTTTTATCCAAACACGAGGTTTTTGAAACTTATATTCAAAGGGGTTGTTTTCAAATTACTTTTTTAAAATTAAGTAATTTTAAAAACGTCATTCCAATGCCGGTCCAACCTTTAGGTCACTTAGGGCATTGTCTAAGGCCCCC
Source organism: Ilex paraguariensis (assembly GCA_963454935.2). NCBI lineage: Eukaryota > Viridiplantae > Streptophyta > Magnoliopsida > Aquifoliales > Aquifoliaceae > Ilex > Ilex paraguariensis. The sequence continues at coordinate 894,634 of CAUOFW020000837.1, forward strand.
AAATTGAAAGAAAAATTTAGGATTCCAAAATAAAAAAAAATGATATATAATTAAAATTTTAGAATATAATTTAAACACTAAATATATTATACTCATTGAATTAATAATGAGTGCTAACTTTAAATAAAATTTACTATTTATCTAATGTATTCAGTCTTCAAATTAAGCGCATCTAGCATTATTTTGTAAAAAAATTTAAAATCTCTTTCAAAAAAAATTAGGACCTTAAAGTTCAACTTATTTTTTTATCTGACCCGATATTTATATAATACATATTATTACTTTGCAGTCTTATTATTAAAATCAAATGTCTATCGTATAATAAGTGCGGATAATAATTTTACATTTATATAAATTAAATTTGAGGTTATTTTTTAATAACTTTGTTTACAATGCACAAGATGACTATAAAATAGAGTAAGTAGAAGTACTGCACTTGCTATCTTTTTTATTTATAAAAATAGCTCATTTTTTTTATGATATCTAACAATTAGGAGTAACCCGTGCCTAAAGACACGGACCAACGTAAATGAAAAGTGACGGATTTAAGGGAAAAATTCAATTTGAATGGTTTTGAGAGAGATTTTGGTAATTGTTGGATAAATTTATTTGAGATTGTCGAATGAATTTATTAAAACTTATTCTGTTTTATATTATAGATATCTCGTTTATTTTAATACTACTTAAATTTTATATATTCTTATTTTTATATATATTTAGAAAAAAAAATCATTTTACTAGTCAAACTAATTTTTAATTATGTTTCTCTTTTATCTTAAACAAATAATACGTATTATTGTATTTGACTTTAATTAACACAATTTTTATTTATAAAATTTAAATTTAAAAATTGAATTAGTATGTAAATAAACATATTTTAATAAGTATTTAGCATTATTATTATTACTGAATAAATATTTATAGGACCTCGTATAACATTTTCACCTAGGGGCCCAAATTAAGTTGGGCCGCCCCTGCGTCATTCCAACTAACGTTTTTATGATAAAAATGTTATTCTAAGTAACGTTTAATCATTAAAAACGTCAATCTAAGTGACATTTTAATTGAATAATAAAACATAAGGGCAAATGATGTTTTACTAAAAATGTTAGTCCAAATGATATTTTTAAAATTCGTCATTTGTACTAACGTTTTTTGTAGTATATCATTTGCACTGCCGTTTTATATGTCACCCTTTGTTTTTTTTTTTTTATCATGAAGTTATTGTTATTTTTTTCAAAACAAATAAAATTAAACATTTTAAAATAAATATTTTGAATGTTTAATTTTATTTATGTTGAAATAAATAAATAAATAAATAAATATATTTTGATTATGTAAGAATATTAACATTGACCCGAAGATCAATCCCTGGCAACACCTTATCAAATTGTCCATTTCTTTTTGACTTCCAATAATTTTAAGCATAAGGACGAATCATCACCGTTACATCTAAACCGATCATTGACCTTTGGACTTACCAAAAAGCCACAAAAAAAAGGGAAGAGGCTTCGGTACCGAATGATCAAAATGCGGTACGGTACCGAAACCCTCCTGGGAGACGTTGATGTTCTGCTCATTAGTGCAGAACCATTGATCTGATGATTTAAATTTTTTTTTGTTATAAGCATGTGCTGTAAACTTATAACTTACTCAACCGGTGAATAAAAAGAAAATTAAGATCGATCGTATATGCACATGATCGATATAATTTACTTTTTTTTCTTTGTACTTATGTTATAGCCTTATTGGGGGAGCGTCTTTCCTATGGGGGGAATGGGGAATTGAGATCGATCATACACAATAAAGATTGATCCTAAAAGAATATACAGTGCAATCTTGAGATGAAAATAATGCAATTATGATCGATCTTAATTATTTACGATCGATCTTAGTTCTATATTCTATTGAAATTATGTAAGGAAAATTAAGATCGATTGTACATGCACATGATCAATCTAATTTACTTATTTTCTTTGTACTTGTGTTACAACATTATTGGGAGAGCGTTTTTTCTATGGGGGGAATGGGGAATTGGGATCGATCATAAACAATAAAGATTATCCTAAAAAGATATACAGTGCAATCTTGAGATCAAAATAATGAAATTATGATCGATCTTAATTATTTACGATTGATTTTAGCTCTGTGTTCTATTAAAATTATGTAAGATCAATCTTAAGATTTAATGATGTGGACATTAAAAATAAGGTTACAATTTTGTAGGAAAGATTACAACATTTACTTGTAGGTTTTATAGGTGATGTGAGATAAGTTATCCATTAATTGATAAAGTTATGTATAATAGAGGGAAGATTATTACAAAATAATGGTGGAATTACTCCAATTAGTGGCAAAGAGGTAATCGTCATGGGTGAGGTTATAACATTTTGATTAAAAGTTACTACATGTTGATGTATAATGTAAGGTTACAATTTGTATAGGGAAGATGACAATATTAAAAATAAAGTTATCACCTTGTTAGGCTAAGTTACCCATTGAAAGGTAACTGTATCCACTATTGAGTGAGAGTAACAATACATAAAGGTTAAATTATGGCTGTCAGTGGCAAAGAGATAACTTTTATCTAGGGGTGAGGTTATAACATGGAGAGGCAAGGTTACTATGTCTATAGGTACGATTACAATTTTAATAATAAGATTACCATCTATTGAGGTAAAGTTACCAATTGAAAGAAAGTTAAGTTTAAGTACTAAAAAGAAACACTTACAATAGATTAAGGTAAAATTACTCCTGTATGTGGGAAAGATGTAATCGTTATAGGTGAGGTTATAACAACTTGTTGTCAGGTTGCTACATGGAGAGGTGATGTTGTAATATTTAGGGGTGAGGTTAAAACATTTTGTAGTAAGGTTACAACAAGTTGATATAAGAGTATTACATGTTGATGTAAGGTTACTACCGATTGAGGTAGGATTACCACTTGTTAAAATAAGGTTAACACTTATAGAGATAAAGTTACCAATTAAAATAAAGGTAAGTTTATTGACTAAAAAGGAACACTAAATGAACGGTGCATAAAGGTAAAATTACTCCTCTTAGTTGGAAAGAGGTAACTTTTAGGAATGAGGTGACAAGAAAGAATAAATAAGATCAATCGTACATTAATTAAGATCAATCCCAATCGATCGTATTATTATTATTTTTTTTTTTGCGATTCCACTCAATTAGGGTCGATCATTACTATATGAGATCGATTTTAATGCATTTGATGGTCTAAAAATTGAGACCAAACTAAATTCATAAAATTAACATTAATTTAAAATTCATAAAATTAAAATTAATTTAAAATTCAGAAAATTAAAATTAAATCATAAATTTATTAAAATTAACATTAATTTAAAATTCACAAAAATTATCATTAATTTAAAATGCATAAAAATAAATTTAATTTAAAATTCATAAAATTAACATTAATTTAAAATTCATAAATTCACCACACCTGGAATTTGTGACTGATCTTATTTAATTGGACCATTTATGAATTTTAAATTAATGTAATTTTATAAATTATATGATTTAATTTTAATGTTATGAATTTTAAATTAATGTTAATTTTATGAATTTTAAATTTATGATTTAATTTGAATTTTATGAATTTAAATTAATTTTAATTTTATGAATTTGAATTTTATGAATTTTAAATTAATGTTAATTTGTGTGGATTTTAAATTAATGTTAATTTTACTAATTTTATGAATTTTAAATTAATGTTAATTTTATGAATTTTAAATTAATGTTAATTTTATGAATTTAGTTTGGTCCCAATTTTTGGACCATCAAATGTATTAAGATCGATATCATATAGTTATGATCTATCCTAATTAAGTGGAATCGTAAAAAAAAAAATTTAATAATACGATCGATCTTTAGTGTATGTTCGATCAAAATTATGCAAGATCGATATTAATATTTAACGTTATAGACATTAAAAGTAAGGTTACAATTTTGAAGGCAAGATTACAATTTTTATTAGTAGGTTTATTGATGTAATAGACAAATGTATGAGTTTACAGGTGAAGTGAGGTAAGTTATCCATTAATTGGTAAGGTTATCTATAATAGAGGGAAAATTATTACAAATAATGGTGGAATTACTCCAAACAGTGGCAAAGAGGTAATCGTTATGAGTGAGGTTATAATATTTTGATGAAAGGTTACTACATGTTGATGTAAGGTTATAATTTTTATAAGAAAGATGACAATATTAAAAATAAAGTTATCACGTAGTTAGACTAAGTTATCCATTGAAAATTGTATCTACTATTGAGGGAGAGTTACAATGCATAAAGGTGAAATTATGGTTGTCAGTGGCAAAGAGATAACCTTTAGGAGTGAGATTATAACATGGAGAGGTAAGGTTACTATGTTTATAGATAGAATTACAATTTTAATAATCAGATTACCACCTATTGAGGTAAAATTACCAATTGAAAGAAATGTAAGCTTATCTAGTAAAAAGGAACACATACAATGCATAAAGGTAAACTTGCTCCTGTACGTGGAAAAAATGTAATCATTATGGCTGTGTTTATTACAAATTGTTGTCAGGTTACTACATGGAGAGGTAATGTTATAATATTTAGGGGTGAGGTTAAAACATTTTGTAGTAAGGTTACAACAAGTTGATGTAAGGGTACTACATGTTGATGTAAAGTTAGTACTGTTTGAGGTAGGATAACCAGTCGTAAAAATAAGATTAACACCTATAGAGGTAAAGTTACCCATGTGCATTAAAATAAATGCAAGTTTATCGACTAAAAAAGAACACTTACGATGCATAAAAGTAAACTTACTCCTCTCAGTTGGAAAGACGTAACCTTAAGGGGTGAGATTACAACAAAGGATAAATAAGATTAATCGTACATGCACATGATCGATCTAAATTTTTTTGTTTTTTTCTTCTACTTGTGTTACAACCTCAGTGGGGGGAACTTCATACCTATGGGGGGAATGGAGAATTTGGGATCGATCATACACAATAAAGATCGATCCTAATAATGAATAGTAAAGTAATGAAAGGATATACATAATAAAGATCAATTCTAATAAAGGTAAAATAATAAAGATCGATCCTAATAAAGGTAAACAAAATGATATACATTGCATTCTTGAAATTAAAATAATGAATATTATGATCGATCTTAATTGTTTACGATCGATCTTAGTTTGAGTACTGGATTTGGTACTTCTATAGAGGGAAATGTGGACCCCATCATGATGGACAACAAAATAATTAAATAATTATTTTCCCTCCCACTTTGAATGTATCCCGCCTAGATGATCCTGCCAAAAGCACTATTACCTTCGTCACTACACTATATTCCACCACCAACTCCTTCCCAACGTAGGGCGACGGCTGTAAAGCGATGTCGGAGCAGTCCATTGTTGTTGTTAGTCGCATTTGACGGTAGTTTGATATATTATAATCGTGTATGTGCATTCGATTGAAGCAATATCCATGTAAGTACCAATATCTTTTTTTTTTATGCTGTGTAACATTGGGACATATTTAAGTTGTAATAGAAGACATATTTTACTAAGGGTAAATAAGATGTATATGGAATGTAAAAGGGATGCAAATAAAATACCTCGACCATCAACCGCCTTGAATTAATACTGATGAGTCACTAGATATTTTCCCTCATGATCGACTTGGATGTAGGTTAAATCTTTAACATTTGTCCATATGCAGCAAAGAGAATTTAAAGAGAATAGAAGGTGGTGAATAAGCGAAAAAAAAATGAGGTATGTATATTTAACGTGTTAGTATTTTTAATTCGGCGAAGTCATGTTTATCAAGTGTAATGGAAGTAATTTCAGGCAATGAAAGATTGTGCTCTGCAATGGCGTAAGATGACTAATGTTGAGAAAGGAAAATACATAGATTTGACGAATTCATCAAAGTTGGAATATGAGCGTTTGAAAGGAAACATGAAGAACTCCAATTGCGGTGTCTTGAAGAACATGCAACATCCATATATACAAGGAAATTGTTTTTCAAAGTGCGCAATAAAGTTGAAGTCCGAATCCATGTTCTTTGTAGTCCAAAAAATTGACAACGGGATCCACTGGAGTTACTACTTGTCTCACTACACACAACCAGAATCAACATGGAATGTCATATGTTATCCTCACAATTATAGTATAAAGTGCAACTGCTTGAAAATGGAATCTGTTGGCATTCCATGCTCCCACTTCATAACTGTACTAAAATATGAGCACATTAAACGGTTCCCTCCAAGTCTCATTCTGAATCGCTGGACTATTTTTGCAAAAAAACATTTAGGAAATGAGAATGTGCCACCAACAAGTAACACTGTAACAATTTCGACACGGTATGCTGGATTAATGGCCATGTGTAGTCGTATGTGTTTTTATGCTTCGCATGGTTACAAAGCAACTCGGGACCTAACAAATATATTGCATGGCTTAATCTCTCAGATGAAGACCAATCATCAATCCCTTGGTAGAGCAAAAGAGACCTCTTCACAACACCAAAGTACGACTACAGAGTTAAATAAGTTTGTGGTAGTTGATCCACATATTGTTACAACAAAGGGATATCCAGGCTGTACACGAAATAATAATCCATTTACGTCCCGAAGATATAGCAAGTGTAGGGTAACCGGGCATAATATTCGTAAATGTCATTTGTTGACTACCCAGACTACTGATCCATACGAGGACATGCCCTTTTCACAAGCAGGCGGATCCCAGCAACCATTGCCAACTCAGGAACCTTTTGACCCTTTCACACATGTACGTAAACAAGTGTGGAGTTCAATATCATCTTTATAACACAAAGTTCCCCTTGTATTTGCTGCTTTATAAGTTATCAAGCAATGCACCATTTAACTGACCATTCTTTATCGATACATTGATTGTTCAGGATGACATTCATGACTTTCACTCAAGTGGTCATGGACAAGTTTTCACTCGACTTTAAGGGTTGTCACGGTGAGCGTTTTCATATCGCTTGTAAAGTTGCATAATCAACGTTATTTAAATTTACTAAAAAATTCAACATTTTTTAACACAGTGTACAATCCCCCACTTTTGGACAACTTTGATTTACAAAACTTATTTTGGGACAACTTTCATGTACACAAATCAGGAGTGCCAAATTTCTACAACTACTATATAACCAACACAAACCAGGTAGGATTCACCTAATTCTTTATATTACTAATCTCATTTACATGTTTATCCTCCGCACGCTTGCCTATCAAACTGATCAATATGTTGCTGCTTTCTTCTTCCAATGTATTCTGCTTTGTTGTTGAACTAACAAATATTATATACTATTTCACTTATGTGCAGTTGGGATTTTGGTTTGGGGAAGTATATGAATTATAGGGGTTAAACAAAGATGGCTGAGAGGGAGGAACTACTGTTCTATACATAGGCCATGCTTTTTGGTATTATTCCTGTCAGTGTAACGAGGTACCCTTATATCAAGTATAACCTTTTGGGGTGAGGTTATAACAAGTTGCTGAAAGGTTACTACATGTTGATGTATGGTTACAACATTTTGATGTTAATATACTACAATAATGTTCCTGGAAATAATGAATTTGTAAAAACTACAAGAAACAACACCATACAACAAAAAATTTCATTCCATTGCCAACAAATTCTGTTCATTAGGATTGGTTACATTTTTATAGGTTACAAGGTCGCCAAATCTAACATGACCCAAAAGATTTACAAGCATATAAACATTTCCATTCATACAAATTTCTTCCACATAAAACCCGTCAACATTTCTTTCCAAATTCTTTAAATTTCTTGTACAGTCCATCAATCTTACTCTCCAACTTTTCCAAAGATCCCTTCATGCTTTCCTGAACGGCATGCAACTATGTGGCCAAACATTTTTGCCCAGTTAATATTTGCTCCAACTTTTCTCCAATATTATTCATGTTGAATGGACTGAAACTTGAACCCTCCCCCTTTGTCACAGTAATGCCCTCATTTTGGGAGTAAGACACCTGTGACATAGTCTTGACATAATTTCTAGGCCCAACATGACCAACACTTTATTTCAAAGTACCCTCATTTATCATACCCATGGCAGTAGTATACAATTCGCCAGGTTCAATCACAACCCCATATGTCTTCACAATATTAGTAATCAAAATAGGAAATAGAAGACTTCGCCTATTATCCTGCAACTCATAGGCATTCATAATCAGTTGGAAGATGTAATGGGAAAGGTCAATGCATGCCCCTTTACCAATCGCATATAGAAGTTGAGCTCTATCATATCCAAGTTCAGCTGTATGTCCTTTGGGATCAATGTTACAAACCAACTATTATGTTTAACATCCTATAAGCCAAACGAAGGTCTTTTTGATATATTTTACTGTTCTCATCCACCCATTCTATAGCAACATCACAAATTGTCTCAATTACCGTTTCCATGCTAGAGACTTCCTCTTTACTTTTGTAAGGAAGTACAATGGTATTCTTAGTGATGACAGGCCTGGGAACTTTCAACATTTTTGAAATAAAATCAAGAAAAACTTCTACTTTATTACCCTTAACTATAGACTTTAAAGTCTGCCCAACCATATCGAAGTCATGTAAATTAGCATAAAACAATCTAACTACATCGTTATATGCCTTAGTATCTTTCTTAACATCAAACATGTTCTCCCAATTATGATCTCCAAAAAACTTTGGACTGTCGATATTAATTAACTCACCAAGTGCAACGCCTCGTTCCACTAACAATGGCCGATGACAAAACATGTTTCAAACAATGTTTTTGCTTCTTCGTTCAAGAAACCAGTGTCAACATTCTAACTCTTACCTGTTTCACCATCATTCTTCTTCTGGGCATTACCGACTTGCTTAGTCGTCCATTCGCTGCCTTCCTCTTTTTTGTCGGTCCTGGTTTTCCTCCGGCCATTTCAATCAACATGGGATTACAACTTCTTTGATTCAATATACATAGGATCTTGCTGTTAGGGAGTACGGTCGATTGGGGGTATGTAGTGTTCCTAATTTGTGAAAACATCAAAGGGGGTTAGGGTTTGGGAGAACTCAGTAATGGGGAGGTTACATCCACAGTGGTTACCGATAGCACTTAAGGTGCAAAATGACAAACAAACCCATCAGCAATTGCCTTAAACCCCTCTATTTACATCAGATGTTTTTCGTAATTTCATATCTTTTATTCAAATCGAATACAATTTATTTTGTATTAAACAATTTCTGTTGATCAATCATAATTTTATTGATCGATCACAATCCATAAGTTAATGATTATTATTTTGCTTTATCGAATTTAATGTATTTTGTATTGATCAATTTCTGTTGATCAATCCTAATCTATTGATCGATCACAATCCATAAATTAATGATTACTATTTCGAATTTATTTCAGCAACGAATTATCATTTTTTTAATGATCGATTTACCATTATTAGATCAATCACAAAAAAATTATTGTCATATCAACCACAACTTATTTGTTCAATCACATAACATTTCACTCCTTTTGAAAACGAACGTATTTAGAAAATGATCAATCATAAAATTTATGCTCGATCAATATAAAAATACACTGATCTATCAGAAATATATTTACTGTTCCCCAGCAACCAACACCTTCATCCATCTTATTTTAAGTCATTTTAAAAAATCGATCGATCATTTAATTTTATGATTGATCATAATATTTTTTTGATCACCCTCCTTTGGAAATTGAACATAATTAACTTTTCAAATTTTTTTTTTAAATAATTACAAAAACGATCGATCATAATTATAATGATTAATCTTTGTCCTAATTACAGTTACCCACCACCCCCACCTTCAGCTTCTATTCCAATCAAGGGAAACTCTATGTTACAGGAAAAAAATTTATGTATTGATATTGTCGGTTACTATTTTGTATGGTAAAGTTACAATTTTAAAAGGAGAAGCTACAATTGTTCAAAAAAGGTTATGATCAATTACAAACACCCATGATCAATCATGAATAATGTGATATCGATTTCAATATTCCATGATCGATCATACCATTTGAAGTTGTAATTTTTTGCACCAGTACCACAATTCCCCCAACCAAATACCCCTAAAAATTCATGGCTCCGGTGTATTGTGATTCTCGGACAAACTACCTGAAAAAATCAAAAGTCCTTACAAAACCAGGCTGCTATGTAGTCATGTAAACACTATATCCAGATTAATTTTTTTTTTTTTTTTTTGGATCTAAGTTTGTGCTGACTATTATCTTGAGTCCGAATACTAACTATCATAGCTTGAGCAAATTTTGAACATGTCTCATGAGAAATAAGAATGACTAGCTCTAGAAATATGAAAAGTATTGTACTTGAGATATTTAGGTTATCAGAGACCAAATTCAGTCACCGAACCACTCCTATAGTTCAGATAAATTTTCCTTNAATTATTAGCTCTAGGAATATGAAAAGTATTGTACTTGAAATATTTAGGTTATCAGAAACTAAGTTCAGTCACCGAACTACTCCTATAGGTTCAGATAAATTTTCCATTTGATCAAAGGTCATTATTGCTAAGATTTAGGAAAGAACTCCCAATCTAATTTGGAAAGGTTGGCTTCAATGCACATTCAAGCTCGGCAAGAAAGGCTCAAATATCTTCTCCAACTCCTACTCAGTTAGGGTGACAGTTTTTGACGCAACACAATAATACTATTCGAAATTGATACAAAATTAACAGGTTAAGATTAATCATTTCTCAACATAAATCAACTTATAATACGACTTGTTAACAAAATAATAAATGAGTTGGATTAGTATCAAACATGAATAATAAAAAATTGACACGATTAATAAATTTAAGTAGTACTCTCTCCGTTCTTAAATATCTGTCGTGTTATATAATTTTTTTTGTTCCATAATATCTGTCGTTTAATGAAACCAAAGCATAATTAATATTTTTTTTCTTCCAAATTTACCTTTAACTTTTCAATGCATTAGATTTGGTGGAGACTAAGTGTCTTTCATAAACTTTTCCTTCCCAATACGTATTAAATAAGAGTATTTTAGTTTTGTGCAATTATTTTTTACTCATAGAGTTATTTAATAGTTTTTTTAATCTCGGTGCAAAAACTTTAAATGATAGATATTTAGGAATGGAGGGAGTATTATAAAAATAAAATACTAATTTTTTTATTATATTTTGCCAAATAGTGAATTAATTCTTGAAAAAAATATTTTACTCATTTATTATTATTATTATATTTATTAAATTAATTTTTAGTTTATAAAAAAAATGAGCCTAAGTTCGATTAAGTAATAATAAAATTTTAGACATAAAATTGAGTATTAATTTTTTATTTACAAGTTATATTAATTAATATCAACACGACATAAAAATAAATGGGTTGACACAACGTGACACGGTTATTTAACTGAGTTTGAATAGATCTGATTAAAATTTGACCCAAAATATAAATGATCCGACCCAATTGTCACCTTTAAACTCAGTCCAATAAGCGCTGCTTTTTGGAGAAAACGCCGCCGATTCTAATTAGGAAAGGTTTGATTTCCAAGCAACTTCAACCCACAAATACTATCCCTCGTACAATCAATTACAAAAAATCTTATTTGGAAAGGTTTGGAAAGTAAAGGATTAGTACTAGTATGATCAAGCTAGAACTCCCATTCCTCCTAAAAATCAAAAACCAGTTAGGTTCTCTGCCATATATGCATATGGGTTCTTCTTCTCTTTTACTTTTCAACAATTCGCCCTTAACAAACAACAAATTTCTTACTCCGCCATTGACAGCTGATATGACGAAGGGTATTGAACCCGATCCTTCGCTTGATAAATTCGAATGGCTAGTAATGGCTGCGATGATCAAATACGATGAAGAAAAGTTGCAAGAAAGTAGGGTGGAGGATCAGCAGCCACCGCCTGTTACCGGCCAACCCACCACGTCCGGTGACGACGAGTCCTCTGAAAAGCCTTCTGTGTCAGGTTCAGTTCTTCAATGTTCCAACAAGGGAAAGAAGCCGATGGTATTAGACGATACAGACTTGTATTACAATCAAGATGCACCTGATGAGTACTTCAATCAGATGTTATCTCAGGTGCTTGAGCTTGAACCATCGATGGTTGAAAGGGCGATGAAAGAGAAGGCATGGGTGAGACCTATTATGATGACAAACCCAATCCTCAAGGGTAAGTCCGAGGCAGAGAAAGAGAACTCATCGACAAGGCCTGTAATGGCATACCCAGAGGGTGTGTGCAGAGAAGAGAATGTGAACAGGGAAAGATTGCTAAAGAAAACTCAGGCGAACGAGTTCTTCGGTAGGCCTTTCTCTGGTGTGCTTGATATATCGAAGGGTGAAAGGTTGACGAAAGAGAAGTCTTCGAAGAGGGCTGTTATGGCATACCCAGATGGTATTTCCAGGGAAGAGGTCCTAAGGAGAGAGAGATTGCTCAAGAAACCAGTTGTAGAGATCCCACTAAAGATGTCTCCAAAGGATTTGAAACGACACAAATTTGAATTTGATGACAGTGATGAAGATTATAGGGTCAAGAAGAAGAATAAGATCAGCAAGAGTGTGACGAAAAAAGTTACTGATCAGGGTCCAAATCCACCACCCCCATTGCCTATTGAATTCAGAGAACGTATTTGCGAGATGGGTGGTTCGGAGAAGGACGCTGTGTTGGTGATACAGAAGCCATTGTTTTCGACAGACACAAGTTCTGGTCATAACCGCTTTTCGATTCCGATGAGACAAGTAAGGTCTGAGTTTCTCGACGACTGTGAGAAAAACTACCTTAAAAATCATAACGGGAAGGCTGTGGCTGCCATGGAAGTGACCTTGATTGGTCCATCGCTTGAAAAGTGGAAAGTAGGATTCAGGAGGTGGGAGATGAAGAAGGAAACAGGCAAAACTAGCTCATGTTATGTGATAAACTCTACGTGGAGAATGATTCAGAAAAAGCATGGTCTTAAACCAGGAATGGTTATGCAACTATGGGCGTTTCGGGTTAATGGAGAACTGCGTTTTGCTCTCGTCAAGCTTCCAAGAGGAGGAGGAGGGGGAGGAGGAGGAGAAGGAGGAGGAGGAGGTGGTGGTGGTAGCAATGGCGATGGAAGTGGTCCAAGTACTGATCATGGTGAAGACAAGACATCACCACCTTCTTCATCCGAACCAGGGCACTATTAGGGTTGTTTTACTTTTGAACCTATTTGTTTATCTAGCAATTAGAAGTATATTTATGTGGCTTTTTATTTGCAGAGCTTCTAGTTTTTCGGTTTCTTCTGAAAAACATAATTTTAATTTCTGCGTAGAACAAACTATGAATGTTTATATTTTCGGTTAATTCATGTAAAAATCTTTTAAAATCAGAAATCCATTTTGAGTCTTCCATCCGATCTAAATAGCTTAATTACCTTTGAATGTTAACATTTTACTTCTATTTTCAATTAAATTTTATTTACTATTAACTGAATTTTCATCAAATATTTGTGTGCAATCACATACAATTCAAATTAGAGCAGATATTGGTAAGTCTAAAACTCAANTCTTATACCCAAAAAAAGGAAGGATCCAGGTACCTTTTCTAAGTAAAAGGCGAAATCCTCACTCCCCATGAAGGTAGGAGTTAAATTTGTGTTTTCTCTGCTTACAATCATACTTGAGACCTGTTGTACGTGTTCAAATTTTCTTTCATCATTTATGGTTAGGGGAATTGCGNATGGCGGACCCTAATATGATCGGGACAAAGTACCAATTTTAGGATAATAGTACATAACATTATATCCGTAACATTTTTCCAGCAGTCATCAGCTACCCGAAAGTGAACAGTAACAACACGAGGAGCCGNCAGCTGAGCACCGATGAACAGCAGCTTGCCCTCTTATAACTTGATGTGCATAAAACATTATGTATTATAGTGCATACAGAAAACAACATGAACATAATTGTGTATCACAAAGCTTGTTTATCAGTTACCTCTTCTATTCTTTTTCTCAGTGCGTAGAAGCTCTTCTTGCTGAATGCTTTNATGGTTGGGGGAATTGTGGGGTGTTCCTTTCCAAAGAAGTCAATTTCAGCTGAGCACCGATGAACAGCAGCTTGCCCTCTTATAACTTGATGTGCATAAAACATTATGTATTATAGTGCATACAGAAAACAACATGAACATAATTGTGTATCACAAAGCTTGTTTATCAATTACCTCTTCTATTCTTTTTCTCAGTGCGTAGAAGCTCTTCTTGCTGAATGCTTTATATGTACCAGCCATTGTAGATGAGTCAGGAATAACATTATATCCAGTTCCCCCTCGAATCATTCTTACAGAAGCCACCTGCAAGATCCAATTCCACAATGTGTGAAAACACAGTTTGATTGAGTTCAATCAAATGAACGACATAATCTGATTAAGACATCATGGAAATGGTCGAAAAGAAATCATTCTTGTGGATCTAAAGTGTTTGTCTCTCGGGAAACAATATTCTGCAAGCTTATTAGAGAATGTTGGAGTATAGATAGTCTAGTTTATTAGGATTTCTTTTCCCTTTTTTACCCTTACTATGATTTTTATATTTTGCCTAAACTACAAGGATGTTTAAGTCATTTTGTATTATTTTTGGATATATATACGAGGCTCTACTCTTAATTTGAGTATCCCTTTTTANATAACATTATATCCAGTTCCCCCTCGAATCATTCTTACAGAAGCCACCTGCAAGATCCAATTCCACAATGTGTGAAAACACAGTTTGATTGAGTTCAATCAAATGAACGACATAATCTGATTAAGACATCATGGAAATGGTCGAAAAGAAATCATTCTTGTGGATCTAAAGGGTCTGTCTCTCGGGAAACAATATTCTGCAAACTAATTAGAGAATGTTGGAGCATAGATAGTCTAGTTTATTAGGATTTTCTTTTCTCTTTTTTTACCCTTACTATGATTTTTATATTTTGCCTAAACTACAAGGATGTTTAAGTCACTCTGTATTATTTTTGGATATATATACGGGGCTCTACTCTTAATTTGAGTATCCCTTTTTACTTACGTTTATTCCAAGTTGGTATCAGAGCCATACACTAACCCTACCTCAAACCCTAACCTTCTCCCTAACCTTAGCCTCCACTGAGACTGCCTCACCGGCAAACTGCCGAAACCCATACCAAGCCTTCCACCGACTGCCACCAACTGCCTTCCACCGAAACAAGCCTTCCTACCTATCCTTCCACCGACTGCCTTCCACCGAAACAAGTCTTCCTACCTATTCTTCCACCGACTGCCTTCCATCGAAGGCCTTCCTTATCCTCATAACAGTCTTTCAGCCTCTGGNGCCTTCCACCGACTGCCACCAACTGCCTTCCACCGAAACAAGCCTTCCTACCTATCCTTCCACTGACTGCCTTCCACCGAAACAAGTCTTCTTACTTATTCTTCCACCGACTGCCTTTCATTGAAGGCCTTCCTTATCCTCATAACAGTCTTTCAGCCTCTAGTCGAAACACCGAAACAAATAGTCGCAACACCGAAACACCGAAACAAACAGGCTCACTGACTGCCCAAGCAACAAACAGTCTTCACCGACTGCCTCTCTAGTCTTCATCGACTGTCTCCAATAACTACACACGACGCCCAGCCTACTGTCGGGTCGTAACTCTTCTCTGTCCTCTTCTCTATCCGTTTTTTATGAGGGGTTAAATCATCTTCTCTGTCCGTTAATCTGCTCTTGATGCAGTAAAATCATTTATTTATATTTATTGGATTTCTGGGCACCGTGACTTGATTATTTGGGAGCTTTTTGGACCTTCCTTATTTGTCGCTACTGTTCGACTGAAGGTATATTGTTCTCCCTTATTTTATTCCTCTATTTATCTTAGAGTTATTTTTCTGTCACGGGTGCCCTAGTATTGTTGTTGATATGGCTACTACTGAGGGACTTGAGAACCCTACTGTTGACACCTCTACCGTTGAGACATCTATGGGTACTTTCACTTTTATGTTTGACCAGTATACAGTGCCTACTAGCACAGTTGCATTACCAGCACTACCGGACATGATCTCTCAAAAAGTTACGGCACAATTGTTGAATGGTCGTAACTTCGCTGAGTGGTCACGCTCATTCCAGCTTTTCTTAGGCCGTGTAGGGAAGCTTGGTTGGCTGACGGGATCTCACCCAAAGCCAGCTGATGCCGACCCTGGATATTCTGCATGGTTCTCTGAAAACTGTGCCATTCTTGGATGGTTATTTGGCTCAATGGAGCCCTCTGTTTGCAGGATCCACCAGTTTCATAGCTCTGTTCCGAAGCTATGGAGCGCATTATCAGAGATGTATTCTCAGTCAGGACGGGGAGTTCGTGTTTATGAGCTTTCTCAGGAGCTCTCATATGCTCGGCAGGGAGATATGACCGTTCAGGATTATTATGGCTATTTGACCCAGCGCTGGCTTGAGTATGAGACTCTANATTTGACCCAGCGCTGGCTTGAGTATGAGTCTCTACGTCCTCTTGCTGCTATTCCGAAGATAGAGCCCGAGGGAGCAGCATTCTTGCATACTCGAGAGCAGGAGGATAGGATTCACAAGTTCCTTATGGGGCTTCGTGATGAGTTTGAGGGACCTCGTTCTCAGATCTTGTCGATGTTGACACTTCCTTCTCTTTATGAGGTGTATGGGATGATTGAGCAGCATGAGCGTTGAGTCCGTATTGCATCACTTCCAGTTGCAGCTTTGACTCCTTCGATTGACCAGATGGCCCTTGCAGCTGCTGTAGGGTCCCGTTCAGGATCCTCAGTCAGGGATGGGCAACGCTCAGACCAGCGCCATCAGGGCGCCCCAGATCAGCGCAGACGGGGGGATTCCCGTCAATGTGATTATTGTGGCCGACCAGGACATCTCAGG
>CAUOFW020000837.1:919438-936091 GCA_963454935.2 Ilex paraguariensis
GATAATGCCAAAGAATATGTGTCTGATGCTTTAGTGTCTCACCTTTCTTCTCAGGGTATCCTTCAGCAACTCACTTGTCCATATACTCCTGAGCAAAATGGTGTTGCTGAAAGAAAAAATAGGAGTTTGATAGGGATGGTACGTTGTCGGCTTAGAGGCATGAGGGTACCAAAATCTTATTGGCATTTTGCTGTTTTGACTTCTACCTTTCTGTGCAATCGTACGCCGAGTCGTGTTCTTCAGCATAAGGCTCCCTTACAGGTCTTATTTCCTGAGCGGACACTTTTTTCGGTCCTTCCTCGTGTTTTTGGATGCACATGTTCTGTTCAGGATCGGTCTCCTACTCGTCATAAACTTGATGATAAAGCGATTCGTTGTATCTTTGTGGGCTATTGTCATCAATCTAAGGGGTATCGATGTTATGATCCTATTAGGCGTCGTATGTATCACAGTCTAGATGTTACCTTTCTTGAGCATATTCCTTATTTTCCTTTCAGTCCTTTGTCTGCCCCTCCAGTTGATGATACTCCCTTTGATTTTCCATTACCACAAGAGTCAGAGTCATTGATCACTATCCCTACAGGGTCATCCGTTTTTCCTCCAAAGGAGTCACTCATCCGTGTCAGTACAGAGTTACCAGTCTCTCTTCATTTGCAGGTGTATGTTCGTTGTCCTCGCTCTCATCACCCTGCTGATATTCCCTCTACCTCAGGCGATGCAGGTAATACTTCTCAGTTTGTTGAGCATATTGATGCACCTGTTGTTAGTACTGATGAGATTACAGGTGCTGAGCCAGTTACTTTACCTGATAAGATATTATCAGTAGAGGATGGTGATTTAGGGCGTCGTTATCCAAGGCGTGATCGTCGTCCAGTTGATCGATATGGTTGGACCGCCAAGATTTTATATCCGATCTCTGCTTATGTTTCTTATGGTGATCTGTCTCCCACATTTCGAGCTAATACTATGGCCTTATCAGATACGCCGGTTCCTTTCTCTATTTCGGAAGCTATGCGGGAGCCCCAGTGGGTTCTTGCCATGCAGACAGAGATGGACGCTCTTCAGCGTAATCATACATGGGATCTTGTCTCCTTACCTTCAGGGGTGAAGCCTGTTGGCTGTCGCTGGGTTTACACCCTGAAGTTTCTTGCGGATGGTACTATTGATCGTTACAAGGCTAGACTTGTGGCGAAGGGCTTTACTCAGGTACCAGGTCGTGATTTTGGTGCTACATTTGCCCCCGTGGCAAAATTGACTACTGTTCGGTTAATTATTTCTCTGGCTGCGGAGTACTCTTGGCCTCTTCATCAATTAGATGTGAAGAATGCGTTTCTTCACGGTGATCTGGACGAGATTATTTATATGGATGCACCACCGGACTTTCGTGGTGAGGGGGAGTATGCTGGAAAGGTATGTCGACTGCGTAAGTCTCTTTATGGACTGAAACAGTCGCCACGAGCCTGGTTCTCTCGCTTCAGTGATGTAGTCATACGATTGGGGTTCACCAGGTGTCATTCTGATCATACCTGCTTTATTCGACGGAATACTTCTGGACAGTGTGTCATCCTTCTGGTATATGTTGATGATATTATTATTACTGGTGATGATGTTTCTGGGACTGCGCAGGTCAAGATAGACCTTGGGAAGGCCTTCGATGTGAAGGATCTTGGATTTCTGCGATACTTTCTTGGGATTGAGGTTGCCCGTAGAAGCAGAGGTATTGTTCTTTCTCAGAGAAAGTATGTTTTGGATCTTCTTTCAGACACTGGGATGTTGGGGTGCAAACCGGCATCATCACCTATGATTCCAAACCTGAAGCTTACTGCTGAAGGTGAGGAGTTGAAAGATCCGACAGTTTATCAAAGATTGGTAGGTAGACTTATCTACTTAGCCAATACTAGGCCGGACATTTCATTCGCAGTCAGCCGAGTTAGTCAGTTCATGCATAGGCCATGTCAGCCTCATCTTGATGCAGTTTATCATATTCTTCGGTACCTCAAGTCTTGTCCTGGACTTGGGTTGTTTTATGCATCAGGATCTCAGACCGGTTCTCTAGCCTGTTATTCAGATTCAGATTATGGGGGAGCATGTGATGGTCGATCTACTACGGGTTTCTGTGCTTTTCGAGGGACTCATCTTATCTCTTGGAAGAGCAAGAAGCATGCAGTTGTTTCCCGCTCGTTCGCAGAGGCAGAGTATCGGGCATTGGCACTTGGCACGTGTGAGATTATCTGGCTACGATCGATTCTTGACGAGTTGGATTTTTCAGTGACCTCTCCATCCACATTATATTGTCATAATCAATTTGCTATTTAGCTCGCTTCTGACTCTGTACTACATGAGAGAACGAAGCATATAGAGATCGATGTTCACTTTCTTCGGGAGAAGGTCAGCAGTGGTCTTGTTACTCCATCGTTTGTGGGGACCAGTGATCAAGTTGCGGATGTTTTTACCAAACCTGTCACTCTGTCTATTCTTCGGGACTCCGTTGTCAAGCTTGGCTTAGTTGACATTTTTGCGCCTAGCTTGAGGGGGAGTGTTGGAGTATAGATAGTCTAGTTTATTAGGATTTCTTTTCCCTTTTTTACCCTTACTATGATTTTTATATTTTGCCTAAACTACAAAGATGTTTAAGTCACTCTGTATTATTTTTGGATATATATACGGGGCTCTACTCTTAATTTGAGTATCCCTTTTCACTTACGTTTATTCCAAGTGAGAACTAGAAAGTGCTAGTATGGGATTAATGGACTGTTGTGGCATCATTGCCTGACCCCCTTTCCCTCTGATTGTTGCTTTGAAGCTCCCACACCCGGCTAGAAACTCTCCTGGCCGAGCAGCCACAGTACCAATAGGATATTTGTGCACTATGTGCAAATAAAATATGGCCTCTACATTTTCGAGCACCCCTTGGTGGATCATGTCTTTTGCACCTTCACCTTGTTCCTCAGCTGGTTGAAATATAAGAACAACCGTTCCCTACAAGAGAAAATGTTGTATTAGATTTGAGACTATGCTGGGAACTAATGAGTTGTATAATTTGAATGTTGTATCACCTTTTGAATGTGAAACAGGGACCTCAAGAAAATCTCAGGTCTTATGTCCAAAGATTTAATTCAGAGTCGTTAAAGGTGGATGTCCCAGTTGAAAAGTTCGCCATCACTTCCTTCATAGCTGGTTTAGGGGTGCAATCTAAAAATTTGATGTTCTCCATATCAAAAAAATCCCCAAGCAAGCATGGCTGAGGTGCTTGCCAAAGTAGAGAAATATATAAACGGCGAAGAAGCTCTTCTTTCTAAGGTAGGGAGTTCTTCCACACATAGAGATAAGGGAAAGGAAGAGAAAAAGAGGAACTGAAGTCCCAGGAAAGAGAGGAAAAGAAACAAATCTCCAAAGAGAGATAGATCTCCCAAAAGAGATAAAGAGCGATCCCCAAAAAGAAAGGAGAACGTTAGAGACCTCTTAGGACCCTCGCAGTCAGAACTATAGCCAAGTTATGCACCTCAGCAATATACCCCTCTCACTGCAACAGTGTCCCAGATTCTATACGAGGTGCAAAACGAGAAATTCCTAAGGTGGCCTCCACGAATAAAGGTAGATCCAGCTAAAAGAGACCCTACGAAGTATTGCGAGTATCATAGGGTTCATGGCCATCACACTGACGATTGTATTTAGCTAAAGAAGGAGAACGGGTTCTTGATTCAAAGGGGGCAGTTACGACGATTTGTTGTCCATGACAACCAGAATAGGGCTCCACCACCACCGGCACCTCAACAACAAGCTCCTGCACAGCACCAGCAACCCTTAGGGGAGATCAGAGTGATATCTAGAGGATTTGCTGGCAGTGGAGAATCCAGTGTAGCCAGGAAAGCACACCTGCGCAGGATCAAAGCTGGCGAAGCGCTCAAAGTGCACACCGT
Source organism: Ilex paraguariensis (assembly GCA_963454935.2). Classification (NCBI taxonomy): domain Eukaryota; kingdom Viridiplantae; phylum Streptophyta; class Magnoliopsida; order Aquifoliales; family Aquifoliaceae; genus Ilex; species Ilex paraguariensis. Next base: position 923,359 of record CAUOFW020000837.1, read on the forward strand.
GTCCAAAATACCTCGGCTGAGCACAACCATCACTTTTTTGGATTCAGACTTGGAAGGCTACCAGCATCCCCATGATGACCCGTTGGTGGTAAGGGCTATTATGACTAACCAAATGGTTCATCGAGTTCTAATTGACAATGGGAGCTCGACCGACATCATTTTTGTCTCTGCCTTTGACAAAATGAGCACAGGAAGGCAGAAGCTTGAGCCAGTAAGTGCTCACTTAATGAGATTCTCAGGGGAAAGGGTGCTACCCCTGGGATCCATCCAACTCGTGCTCACTATGGGGGACCCTCATTGCCAAGCCACCACCACTGTGAAATTCTTGGTGGTTGACACCTTTTCTGCATATAATATGCTACTTGGGAGACTATCCCTCAACGCAATGAAGGCTATCCCCTCAGCATATCACTTGGTCGTAAAAATTTTCTACAGAAAATGAAGTTGAAATGGTCCGAGGAGACCAGCGAATAGCTAGGGAGTGCTACATAGCCTTGGTGAAGTAGAAAGAGGTTGAAAATATCCAGCTAGATGAGCTTGACATGAGGAACGAGCTAGACACTAGGCCCATGCCGTTAGAAGAGCTAGAGCGAGTCCAGCTCGATGAAAAGTCTGAACATATTATTTACATGGGATCTAAGTTAAGCAGAGAAATGAAAGACCTACTCACCCAGTTCCTAAGGAAGAACATGAGGGTGTTCGCTTGGAAGCAAGAGGACATGGAAGGCATTGACCCCTTAGTCATCCCACACAAGCTTAGCGTGAATCCCATTTACAAATCTGTTAAACAGAAGCGGAGAAGGTTTGCTCCAGAACGCCAGAAGGCAATTAACGAGGAGGTCAGTAAACTCTTCCACGCCAAAGCCATCAGAAAGGCAGACTATCCTACCTGGTTGGTGAATGTGGCGCCGGTTAAGAAGACCAATGGGAAATGACAGCTTTGCATTGATTTCACCGATCTCAATCGAGCATGCCACAAGGACAACTTTCCCTTACCTCGAATAAACTTGATCATGGATGCCACTGCTGGGCATGAGCTCCTCAACTTCATGGATGCTTTCTCAGGTAATAATCAGATCAGGATAGACCCAGCAGATCAGGAGAAGACATCATTTGTAACTGAACAGGGAACTTATTGCTACCAGGTCAGACCTTTTGGATTGAAGAATGCTGGAGCCACCTATCAGCACCTAGTGAATAGAATGTTCCAGAAGCAAATTGGGACATCCATGGAGGTCTATATCGATGACATGTTGGTAAAATCACTGAAGGCAGAGTTACACATCGAACACCTAGCAGAATCGTTCCAAATCCTCAGGGAGTACAAGATGAAACTCAACCCTGCAAAGTACACCTTTGGGGTATCAGCAGGGAAGTTTCTGGGATTCATAGTCAACAGTAGAGGAATCAAGGCTAACCCAGAAAAGGTTAAGGCAATTCTGGATATGTGACCACTGTCCAACATTAGGGAGATCCAACGCCTGACAGAAAGGATAGCCGCCTTGAGTTGTTTTGTATCCAAATCAAGTGACAAGTGCCAACCTTTCTTTCAGGTCTTGAAGAAGGCATTTCAGTGGGACACCTAGTGTGAGGAAGCGTTCAAAGCACTGAGGGAGTACCTAAGCTCTCCTCCTGTCCTGGTAAGCCCCTTAGAAGGGGAAGTGTTTACTCTTTATTTAGTTGTCTCAGATTTTTCAACCAGCACAACACTAGTTAGGGAGAGAGACAGAGCTCAGCAACCAGTTTACTATTGTAACAGAGCTCTGAGGGGGCAGAGGAGAGATATCCAAAGATAGAAAAGCTAGTTTTGGCCCTGGTGACCACGGTTAGGAGACTTATACCATATTTTCAGGCTCATACTATCGAGGTTCCAATAGATCAGCGAATTTGATATTAGGTATAAGCCAAGAACTACAATCAAAGGGTAAATTTTGGCAGATTTCATCACAGAATTCACCACAGTAACACCCGCGGAAGCCGCACTGCTAATACCTGACCTTCTCGTATGGAAACTTTCGATAGACAAAGCTGCCAATGCCCAAGGAAGCGGCGTAGGATTTATCCTGACCTCTCCAAATGGAATAGACATAGAATACATCCTCAGGTTTGGATTTAAGGCTTCAAACAACGAAGTAGAATACGAAGTTGTCATTGCTGGGCTCAACCTTACTCATTCAATGGACGCAAAGCAGCTGGAGATCAGTAGCGATTCTCAGCTTGTCATGAAACAGATAGAGGAGTCATACGAGGCTAATGGTGAGAAAATGGTTCTCTACCTCAGAAAGGTACAGGAATTAATCAAGAAGTTTGTGCAAGTTAAGTTTAAGCACGTTCTTAGAGCCAAAAATTCTAGAACAGATGCCTCGGCAAGGTTGGCAACAGTTTCGCAAGAGAATTTGGATAGGTTAATTCGAGTGGAGCATTTAGCAGAACCATCTGTATGCATTGAAGATGAAGAAGTTCTGCCTGTGTAAGCACCACCGAGTTGGATGGACCCCATCAGAGGGTATCTTTAAAATGAGACTTTGTCGGAAGATCCCAAAGAAGCTGCGAAAGTAAGGGTCAGGTCAGCCATATTTTATATTTTGCAGGAAAACCTATACAAACAGGGATTTTCGACACCTCTACTCAAATGTGTGAGAGATGAAGATGCTAATTACATACTCAGAGAGATCCATGAAAAAGTCTGCGACAATCACATCGGAGCTCGGGCCCTAACAGGAAAAACATTGAGGCAGGGGTACTACTGGCCCACTATACTCAAAGATCCTGCAGATCTGGTAAAGGGATGTAAAGCTTGCCAAGTACACGCCAATATTCCCCACTGCCCACTAAAACTCCTAACATCGGTGGTGAGCCCCTAGCCTTTTCAATAATGGGGTTAGATATACTTGGCCCCCTCCCTACGGGGTTTGGACAATGCAAGTTCGCCATTATTGGGGTGGACTACTTCACCAAATGGGCAGAGATAGAGCCTTTGACAACAATCACAGAACAAAAAGTCCAAAACTTTGTCTGGAAGTCGATAATCTGCAGATTTGGGATTCTAATGGTAGTTGTTTCAGATAATGAAAAGCAGTTTGATAATTCTAAGTTCAAGAAGTTTTGTGCTGAGCTGGAGATAAAAAATTTCTTTTCGACCCCAGCTCATCCCCAATCCAACGGGCAGACAGAGGTCACCATTCGAACAATAAAGACTGCCCTGAAAACTAAACTGGAAGAACTGAAAGGAAAATGGGTAGAGCAGCTCTCTGAGGTGTTATGGGCTTATAGAACCACAGCCAGGACCGCCACTCGGGAAACTCTGTTTGCTTTGGCTTTTGGAACTAAAACAGTGGCTCCCGTGGAGATAGGGCTCCCATCCCCCAGAATTGAGTTTAGCGACGCAAGGCATAATGATGAGGCGTTACTCCTCAACCTCGATCTATTAGATGAGAAGAGAGACGAGATTTTACAGCGCATAAAATATTATCAGAGGAAGACAGTCAGGTACTACAACAAGAAAGTAAAGCACAAGAGTTACAAGGTAGGGGATCTAGTGCTTAGAAAGCTATTGTTTGCGAGGAAGGGCCCTTCCCATGGAAAACTAGGCCCAAACTAGGAAGGTCATTATATCATATCAAGGGTTATCAAGGCCGAAAACTATGAGCTGTAGACAGAGGAAGGAAAAATCTTGTCCCACTCTTGGAACGTAGAATATCTCCAAAAATTCTTTTAGTGAGTCAATTTTGTAATTTGATCATTCTCAATAAAACTGCATGTTTTTAATTCATCTTGGTTACATCACATAAAAAGAGCTCTATAGCTCATGATGAACTCTTCAGTTCATAAAAAGAGTTCTATAGCTCACGATGAACACTTTAATTCATAAAAAGAGCTCTATAGCTCACGATGAATACTTCAGTTTATAAAAAGAGTTCAATAGCTCACGATGAACACTTCAATTCATAAAAAGAGCTATATAACTCACGATGAACACTTCAGTTCATAAAAAGAGCTCTATAGCTCACAGCTTACTCTACCAATTCACCCAAAAGGGTCCAGAAGCTCGAGAATAGAGACATATAACTAGATTCAAAATTATAAATTCAAGAATCCACAAAAGAATCAGTAACCATCAAATAAGAACAAAAGCTCATATATCCGGTAGCAGTACAAAAGCAAAATAATTACAAGAGATATTCTCAGTTCTTATTCGCCCTTTAGGCATCTCCGGAACTCAGCAACTTCCTCCTTCAGCTGGGCATTTTCTTTTTTTAGCTCATCCCTTTCCTTCTAGGCTTCTATTAGAAGATTTACAAGTTTTTGCCCAGATGAGGAGAACAGTATTGTAGCCAGAGAAGAGCCAGATGAAGAAGAGGAGTCACTGGCAGGGCCACTTTTACGTTTTCTAGAGGAAGTACCAACGACTTCATCCTTGTCAGATTTAGAGGGATAGGAATCAGCAGAATTTGGATAAGAGACAAAGTCCATAGCGGCACCAGCAGCACTGAACATAAACAAGTTATCTAGCGTCACCAACTCAGAGTAGGGCACAGGCTCAACTTCAATCATCTGATCAATTTGCATATCCTCCAACAAATCCAATTCAGGAGGACCTACCAACCAAATTAAATCCTACGATTAGGAGACCACATCAAAAGACCTAAACAAATACAGGTTGCCGAGATAATTACCTGAATAAGAATAGCTCCTCTAAGATCTAGGAACTCTGCACTCTCTGTAGTGCAGCTCTATGGACCTCTAAGAATCTTCAAAAACATAAAAGAAGCAATTGACCCATCCCTCAGGAGGAGAAAGAAGGTCAAACACCAGACGCCGCAACTTGAAATGCCTCCATCGAAAACAGACAAAACACGGGACCTCAACTTCCTCGACGTTGAAAAAGTAGAAGAATTCTCCTATAGTGAAAAACTTGTCATCACCCCACAAGCGCCAAAACAGAAAGAAACTGATCATGATGGCCCACCCCTTGGGAGAGAGACGAGAAGAGCACAACCCACAATAAGCCAAGATGTAACCAATGACGAGATGAATGGGGAGACATAGCCCCATGTCCAACGCCCCCTCAAAGAAGCAAGTCTCCCATTGAGGAAGATAATTGCAGGGCTCGCCAGAAGATAGGGCTCGCAGAGCTAGTTCCACGTCAAGAAAGAACTTCTTCTTTATCCCGACTAAGTCTAAGGATGACAATGGCGAAGGCACTAAGTAACTGGTCTGTCACTCCCACTTAATTCCGAAGGAGCTTCGTTCCCTAAACAAGGGGGAGATTGGGACAGCCATTGAAAGATTCATAGAAAATAAAGAAGAAGAAGAAACAGAGAAATAGTAAACCCTCAGGAATCAAGAAGAGACTCCGAAGTAGAAGAAGGGTTTAGAAAGTTACAGCAAAATCATAGAGACACCAAGCTTCAATACAATCAAAGAATGCACAAAGCCCAATGTCGGCGAACCTTTGGGTTTTCTAATTAAAGAGGATGGTTATGCTTTTGAAAGACCATTGGGGAAGCAAAAAAAAAAAGGGGGGAAAGAGAGCTCTGCTAGGGTGTCCGAAGAAGGTTAACATCCATAAGATTCCAAACCAAGCGGCCTCAACATTCCCTTGATACTCCTCATCCATCTCAAGCAATAACAACCCTCAACTGTCCAGTAGAAGTTCAGGACAATAAGCTGCAATATAACATAGGAGATTAACTGTGGGTCCACGGTAGAGCTCTGCAGCCCTGGAAGACTTTCTGAGATCTCAAACACTCGGATATTTATGAGTTAAGTGTAGCTCATATGGCTGCATGGACCTTCCAAGACAACTCTCAGCTTTTCAAACAAGCAGCATACTCACTTTGACCAAACACAAGCATGGTAATCTCCTAAAGTCAGCTCTCAATTCCTTTCCTCTCCAAAGGGCTCAGGAAGCCAGCAGACTTGCAGTTCGAACAAATCTGCTTTCAGAGGAACTCAGTTCCCCTCAAAACAAGGGAGGAAGGGGAGTACAGAGCAGTACGCGAGCAGTTAACCACAGAACAATGAGAGTAAATCTAAGAAGAGCAGAGTAGACTACATTGAAGAGCAAGTTGGGCAGTGTTATTGTGTTAGAATAGAGTAAACTACATTGAAGAGCAAGTTAGATTGTGTTAGATTGCATTGCAAAACAAGTTAGATTGTGTTTGTGTTAGACTGTATTGCAGAGCAAGTTAGATTGTGTTAGAGAGCAATTTTAAAAAAATAAGAAGTAGAAAAAAAATCAGTACAGTTACCATTCACATAGATGACTTAAAAGACGAGTTAGGAAAGCAGGGCAGATTTACACTCCCTAATAGAAGTTACAAGTGCTTTTCAACAAGAAAAAAAAGGGAAATAAAAGATCCTAAGTTTCGGAAGAGGGAACAGATAAAGGGTCCTGCAATGCAATTACTGTAGCTTCAGTCGCAGGAACAGAAAAAGAGCTCGGCAGATCAGCAGACAACCCTTCTGGCAAGACAGTAGTTGAAATCTCAGAAAGGCCAAGAACAGGCAAGGAGGCTGGGGCCTCAATCTCAGTCAGAGCTCTCATTACCAGATCAGCAGAAAAGGAAGTATTAGCAGAAACAGCTAGAGGAATGGACATTTCAGTACCTTCTAGAGCTCCATCGGAAGAAGTGGGGGCCAAGGTACTGCTATTGCTCTCTGAATCAGCCTCCTCCAATTCCTCCTTAGTAGGAATGACAAAGTAAAAGTCGAGGTCTGGATAGGCCTTCTCCGCATTGCGCTAAAAGGCTAACCATCCTGAGGCCCACTTGGTGGTGACATCGTCCTTCAGCTCGGCTTTTATGTCATCCCTCTCCCTGACAGTTGTCTTCTGCACCTCGAGCTCATCACATAAAATCTCGTTCACCTCATTCAGGGTAACATACTCCTTTTTAAGGCTCTCGAGGGAACTCCGAGCATCGAAGGCTTCTTGGCTAGCTTTGGTCTAATCATTGGTTTTGAGTAGCAGCTCTTCTCTGGTCATCCTCAGCTCATCCCTGACCTTCTTCTCTCTTTCCTCAACCCTATCCTTAGTAGCTTGAAGGCCTTCGTAGTCAGAGGCCTGCTTCTCTATTTGCTCCTCGAGCTTTTGCACTCGAGCTCTGAGGCTCTCATTGTCAAGGGTCAGCTTAGCGACATTAAACTCGTATGTCTTCAAAGCTTTAGCAGAGTCCTCTAAAGATCGGACCCTACCCATCAAGTTCTTCAAATGGAGAGCCATCTGTGGATAAAAAAGGAAACATGTGCAGATTAGCACAATTCAACTGCGCCGAGCTAAGAACGAGTGTAAAAATACTTACAATGGCTGCCCCTTAGAGAACTGAGCAGAAAGAGGCCTCAAGGGACATGGTAGAGGCCCTCTGAATATTAGATTCAGGGAGAATGATTGAAATGACCCCAACAACCAACTCAGCGTTGTCGAAGAAGGAGTCTTCACAAGTTTCCTGGTCCTCCCTCTTTTCGACTTTGGGACTCTGGAGAGGCAGTTGGGATGGTTTTTCAAATGGTCTAGGGAGTGCAGAATCTGACTGAGTTACAGTAATCAGCCCCAAGGCTCCCTCAACCTCAGAAGAGGTGGGAAAAACTAGCCTTGGCTCAGAAGCCTTTTTGGGGGCAAGCTGGGCCCCTTGAAAAGGAGAAGGGGTGGGGGATTGAGATGAGGGAGTTTGTTCTTCTTTGCTCAAGGCAAGAGAAGAGGGCACTCCCAGTTTCTACAACTTAGCCTTGTCAACGAGGCTGCCTCTAGAGTTGGTCTTAGTCTTCCGTTTACCACTTTTCGTACTTTTCTTCAGTAGGTCAACCTTAGCCTAGAGTTCCTAAGGGATAGATTTCATTATGGAGGAGCCTGGGAGATCTGAACTAAATTAGTTAAACAGGAAAAAGGAAAAAGAAGGGAAGGCAAGGGAACCAATTCAGAAAATGTTACCTTCTACGTTTTCAGGTCTAACAACAGAGATGGGAAGCGAAGCTTCTATCGATACCTCAGGAGGACTAAATTCCTGTGTAANTCTACGTTTTCAGGTCTAACAACAGAGATGGGAAGCGAAGCTTCTATCAATACCTCAGGAAGACTAAATTCCTGTGTAACTAAGACCTAGGGCTTGATGAGCTCGAAGTACTTCTCTAGATTACACTTCTCCAACTTTCGCTTCACTCTCTCCTCCTCAGCACTGAGCTCAGGTCGAACGCCTCAAAAATAACACAAGGAGAGCAAAGGTCAAAAAGGCAACTCAATAATTTTTAAACTAGAACTCAATTAGTTCGTACAAGGACTCACCTAAGTTATCAGGGGCGGACCAAGTTCTAGAGATACCCAGAGTATCAGTCCTGTCAGTAAGGTTGTACTCCCAATTGGTACCCCCAATGAAAAATAATTGTTTTTTCCAACCTTTATGGGAGCTCGAGAGGTGAGTAATGATCTGTCTAGCCATTGTTCACATGGAGATATATAAGAAACCCTCTGATGAGATGAGCTTGACAGTAAAAAGATCCACAAGCAAGGAAAGGCTGGGGACCCCGAGCTCATGTTTCTTGAATAAAACTAGAAAACCCACCAGTACACCCCAGAAATTAGGGGAGAGCTGAGTAAGGTAGACGTTGAAATGTTACAAAACACTCTTGATGAAGGGATGCATAAGGAAGCGAAGGCCATTCTCAAAAGCGGCCATAAAGAAACAGACTTTCTTATGAACCTGGGCAACATATGAGGTGTATTTATCTGGACACCAGGAGAAAAACTGTAACGAGCATTGAGAATTTTCATAAGAGAAGAGTCAACCTCATTGGGTCCTACGAGCTCAGCATGCCTAAAGGCAGCCCCTGTGCCCGCTGCGCTGTCAGAGACTCCTCCCCACTCACTTTACCCTTACCTTTGTTAGGATTAGGGGGCACATAAGAAGACGATGGGAGTGGTTCCTCAGTATTTTCCTTGGCATCGACAACATCAACACTGGAGAAATTATCGATTTCCTCGCCCACATCCCTTAAATTAGTGTCCTCTTCGACAAACCTTTCCTCCAAGAGAGAAATAGAGGAACAAGTAGCTCTGGAAGGGATAGACATGATTTTGCAGGAGAAAGGTAAGTTGAAAGAACGGTAGAGATGAAGGATACTGGTAAGACACTCCCTGATAACCCTAGGGTCAACACAGTAGCTTCCAACAGCAAGGATTTGCACAATGGAAGACCAGTCCACGAAGTAGGGAAGAGGAGACAAGCAGTAGTTTTGATTCCAAAAGTAAAAGAACTGAAAAGCACAGAAATGCAATGGCCACCTCAAATTTGAGGGATCCAGAACGAGAAAAGGTGAAAAAGGGACAAAAGGGCGTACCTAGTTAGGAAACAACAACGAACAGCAGCCTAAAGCAAAATGGAAGAAAGGGGGTAATGCAAATCTTCAAATCGAACCCACAAAACTCGATCTTGAACGAGGAATCAGAGAACTCCAAACCAGAATGCCAAAAAATCACAAGAAGAGAGAAGCAACAGAGAAGTTGAACAATGGAAAATGGTGGTTCTGATAATCGTTTGAGCATTTAAAGCTTAAGAGACGTGGGTTGGAACATGCGTAGAAAATGAGGAAGCCATGATTGCTGAAAATCGTCAAAAAGGCCTCACTTACGTGCAAGCCAAAGTCAGTCACGTGCAGATCCAGCTTGGTTTAAAAGCAGCTCAACCCCTGCCCAAACCTACTTGAACTAGGGGCTGAGAGGCAACTGATGATACCTCAAACAAGCCATAACTGTGAGCTCAGGAAATAAGGTCAGGTCAGGAGGTCAGGAAAGACACAGAGAACTCAGAGAACCAGGGGTAGAACTCCCCTTGGGGAGATCGTAGCAGAATCGACCAGGAAACAACTGGATGATTACGAAAATTGAGCCCAATGCATGAAACTCTCAACCAACCAAAATTCTCTCCTAAAATCAAGGAGGATCCCATTAATAATTGACAAAGATCTCGACTGAAATCCCATAGAATAGGGAGCAGGTTTATAAATATTATGTAACGCCTCATCAAGAGGGAGACCCTAAAAAAACTCTAATTAGATCATTCATTGTACTGTAATACATTCGAGTAATTAATAGAGAAAAAAGGAGCAAGAGCCTCCATTAGAGAGTGGATTAGCCGAGCTTAAGAGCCGGTGAACCACTATATTCCTATTGTACAAATTCTCCTACCCCCAAGAAACACTTCATCACTGTCATTATGAAGTTGGCAACCTAGATTCACCTTTGGTCTCACGCATTCTATTCACCCACCTTAGTTTTGCACTATCAAATTTAAATAAAAAAACCCATGTATTTCCACCATCAAAACACTCTTGGTATTTACCCTCCAAAAAAAATTGTGGAAAACCTGGATCAGGCAAGAACCACTTCTTGGTTGGGAACAACTTAATTCATAATACCCATTTATTGGTATCTATTGATCACTAAAAGTTGCCTCAAAGCTCTGTATTATACAGACCTCTTCAAACACAGCAAATTATCTAAACTATGGTTTCGCCTATAATACAAATGAACTGACCTGGATAGGCAAGGCATCCATATCTGCTCTCAGCTAGCCCCACTGAAATTTTTAAATCTTGTCTCTAATAAATTTTTAATAAAGTAAAGAGTGAGTTAGTTTAATTTTTAAACAATCAAAACGTAACTTTGACATCCTCATATTTCATGCCGTTCATCTTCGTTCGATCTCAACACAACCTCAAAGATAGAGTAGAGCCAGCCATAAATCAATTGATTCTAGCCAAGAAATTAGACAGGGGAGAAAATAAAGGAAGAAGGAGGGGGCGCCAAAACCTTCTACACAAACGAGTTAACCAAAATTATTAAATTGGGAGAAGTTTAGGTTTTATTTCGGGTTAGATCTAATTAATTTGACAATTGACACTCAATCTGATCAAATTTAAATCAATTTCTAAAAATCTCTACTCAAATATTGAACTTTTCTAGTGAAGTTCAAATTAACCAGATCAAATTACAACCTCACTAGTGAATAATTTTTAGTATTTATTGGGGTAAAAGAGATTTTTTGCAAGTTTTTTTTGTCACATCTAGTTGCACATAGCTCATGTATCCATGTTATATCTGTAATAAGAGATTTTAAAGAAATCAAATTAAAAAAATTCTAAAAATTAATATTTCAATGAAAAATATCAATAACGTTATTTGAATTTAATTTATTGACCTAATCTTTTACAACCATTGGATTGACTGCACGTCTTAACAAATACTGTGACCTATTAATCCAATGATTATAAATGACTGAATCAATAAATTAGATTAGAAAATTATATTCAAGTAGCATTGCTCAAAAAATATTTACATCATAGTTTATATCAATTAATTAGTTTTATTGCCCCCACTGCCAAACTTGTTTGCTCCGCCCCTAGCTTTGTTGTTTATATTATGATGCTGATCTTTTTTGTATATTTAAATTACTAAATATTGGGAAATTTTTGGGGTCATTTAAAATTTATGGGATCCCCTAATTTTTATACACTAATAAAATGTAATCTTGCTTTTTAAACAGGCACTTAGGTGGGTGGAAACTATAAAATAAATTTGAGGAATGTTACATCCATATATAATTGTACATTCATTTTTTAAGAAAAAAAAAGAAAAAAATTCTAGGTCGACCAGAGGCTACCCTAGTCCAAGGTAGTTTACTAGCTGTAGATAGTGAATATTGTAACACTACCACGTAGATGGTCACGTCGATAGGTCACCCCGAAGGACTCTAAGAAGGTTGTGATTGGTTAAGAGAAATTTTAGCTTGGGAAAAATGTTACGCAGGACCCATTGTATCATCGTGCTAAGCGCATGCTCGAGCCACCATGTGGGGTACCACTATATAAGTGGAGTCTACAAATATATTTTTCTAACTAAACAGTATAATTTGATGAGAGAATGAGAAAAGAAATATTGGGATATATATGTCGAGATAAACAAGATTGTGAGCAATCATAATGAGGGTCTTGAGACTAGCTTCCTGCAACAAGGTCTCGAGGCAAGAATTCCCATTGTAGGGTCCGGCGACAAGGTTCTGTTACAGGGTGTGTTTCACTACCTAATTAATACTTGAGACACTTGTCACTAGTTTATTAGCTTATGTCGCATGTGTCTAGGCCACACATGTGTAAATACCTTTATATTCTCACAAGGACAATTTTGGGGGATGGATATAAACCCTTAATCTCTAAGTCTTAAGGATACAACCCCTCTCTCTCTCCTCCCTCCTCTCCTCCCTCTCCTCCTCCATCCTTCACACCCTACTCTTGGGTCCCTCCGATTGTGACGAATATGAACTCATTTAACTCCCCACCTATACTAGCCAATGAAATTTTCCTTGTGTTGACGAATGGTAATAATTTAAAATCAAATAAGTGAAGTAGTCACGGTTTGATCACGATCATACACACACAATCTAAAATTAAACTTTAATACTAGGGTCCACTAGCCTGGTTTTCAATGGATTGGAAGCCATGCTTCTTTTATCTTTTTCAACTTTAATACCAAATGATCTCGGATCAAGGTACGAGAGAATATAAGGATAATAAATTCAGGTCTTATTCCAACCCTGGATTAAAATAAAGAGTAATGTTAATTAGAGTTAAATTACTAGTCTAATTTAATGACATCATCAATCTCTATCATTTGATTTATTGGATTTCAATATTGATTGTGACTCGTTACTTGTAGATAGTCACGAACTAAGATAATAAATTA
>CAUOFW020000837.1:937269-992010 GCA_963454935.2 Ilex paraguariensis
TAAATAATATTAATATAAAATAAAAAAATTAGCTAATTATTCAATTATTCAAGCATGTACCATGTTGTATTTCAACCAAAGGAAACTCAATGGTATTGGAAAAAAAATTTTATATCGATATCGCCGATTATTATTTTGTATGGTAAAGTTACAATTTTGAAAGGAGAAATTACAATTGTTCAAAAGATGTCATGATTAATTACAAACACCCGTGATCAATCATGAATAATGCGATATTGATATCAATATTCCATGATCGATCATACCATTTAAAATTGTAACTTATATCTCAAAGAAATTATACCTTTCCCGTATAAAATTGTAATTTTTTGTACCAGTACCGCAGTTCCCCCAACCAAACACCTCTAAAAATTCATGGCTCCGGTGTATTGTGATTCTCGGACAAACTACCTGTAATAAAAAGGCCTTACAAAACCAGACTTCTATGTAGTCATGTAAACACTATATCCAAATTAATTTTTTTTTTTTTGGGATCTAAGTTTGTACTGACTATTCTCCCGAGCTCGAATACTAACTATTATAGATTGAGCAAATTTTGAACATGTCTCATGAGAAATAAGAATGAACAGCTCTAAGAATACGAAAAATATTGTACTTGAGATATTTAGGTTATCAGGGACCAAGTTCAGTCATTGAACTACTCCTGCAGGTTCAGATAAATTTACCTTTTCATCAAAGGTCATTATTGCTAAAATTTAGGAAAGAACTCCCAATCTAATTTGGAAAGGTCGGCTTCAATGCACATTCAAGCTCGGCCAGAAAGACTTAAATATCTTCTCCAGCTCCTACTTAGTTAGGGGTGCTAGTTTTTGACACAACACAATAATACGATTCAAAATTGATACGAAATTAACACGTTAAAATTAATCATTTCTCAACATAAATCCGCTTATGACACAACTTGTTAACACAAAAAAGAAATAAGTTGGGTTAATATCAAACATGAATAATAAAAAATTGACATGATTCATAAATTGAAGTAGTATTATAAAAATAAAATACTATTTTTTTATTATATTTTTCCAAATAGTGAATTAATTCTTGAAAAAAATATTATCCTCATTTATTATTATTATTATATTTATTTTACTCATTTTTTTTAGTTTATAAAAAAAAATATGACCATAAGTTCGATTAAGTAATAATGAAATTTTAGACATAAAATTGATTTTAAATTTTTTATATACGGGTTATATTTTTCAATACGAATGACACAAAAATAAATAAATTAACACCATTATTCAACCGAGTTAGAAATAGAATTGACTAAAATTCGGCCCGAACGATACGACCGGACTCTCACCACTAAACTCAGCCCAATAAACGTTGCTTTTTGGAGAAAACACCCCCAATTCTAATTAGGAAAAGTTTGATTTCCGAGCAACTTCAACCCACAAATACTATCCCGCGTATAATCAATTACAAAAAATCTTATTAGGAAAGGTTTGGAAAGTAAAGGATTATTACTAGTATGATCAAGCTAGAACTCCCATTCCTCCTAAAAATCAAAAACCAGTTAGGTTCTCTGCTATATATGCATATGGGTTCTTCTTCTCTTTTACTTTTCAACAATTCGCCCTTAACAAACAACAAATTTCTTACTCCGCCATTGACAGCTGATATGACGAAGGGTATTGAACCCGATCCTTCGCTTGATAAATTCGAATGGCTAGTAATGGCTGCGATGATCAAATACGATGAAGAAAAGTTGCAAGAAAGTAGGGTGGAGGATCAGCAGCCACCGCCTGTTACCGGCCAACCCACCACGTCCGGTGACGACGAGTCCTCTGAAAAGCCTTCTGTGTCAGGTTCAGTTCTTCAATGTTCCAACAAGGGAAAGAAGCCGATGGTATTAGACGATACAGACTTGTATTACAATCAAGATGCACCTGATGAGTACTTCAATCAGATGTTATCTCAGGTGCTTGAGCTTGAGCTTGAACCATCGATGGTTGAAAGGGCGATGAAAGAGAAGGCATGGGTGAGACCTATTATGATGACAAACCCAATCCTCAAGGGTAAGTCCGAGGCAGAGAAAGAGAACTCATCGACAAGGCCTGGAATGGCATACCCAGAGGGTGTGTGCAGAGAAGAGAATGTGAACAGGGAAAGATTGCTAAAGAAAACTCAGGCGAACGAGTTCTTCGGTAGGCCTTTCTCTGGTGTGCTTGATATATCGAAGGGTGAAAGGTTGACGAAAGAGAAGTCTTCGAAGAGGGCTGTTATGGCATACCCAGATGGTATTTCCAGGGAAGAGGTCCTAAGGAGAGAGAGATTGCTCAAGAAACCAGTTGTAGAGATCCCACGAAAGATGTCTCCAAAGGATTTGAAACGACACAAATTTGAATTTGATGACAGTGATGAAGATTATAAGGTCAAGAAGAAGAATAAGATCAGCAAGAGTGTGACGAAAAAAGTTACTGATCAGGGTCCAAATCCACCACCCCCATTGCCTATTGAATTCAGAGAACGTATTTGCGAGATGGGTGGTTCGGAGAAGGACGCTGTGTTGGTGATACAGAAGCCATTGTTTTCGACAGACACAAGTTCTGGTCATAACCGCTTTTCGATTCCGTTGAGACAAGTAAGGTCTGAGTTTCTCGACGACTCTGAGAAAAACTACCTTAAAAATCATAACGGGAAGGCTGTGGCTGCCATGGAAGTGACCTTGATTGGTCCCTCGCTTGAAAAGTGGAAAGTAGGGTTCAGGAGGTGGGAGATGAAGAAGGAAACAGGCAAAACTAGCTCATGTTATGTGATAAACTCTACGTGGAGAATGATTCAGAAAAAGCATGGTCTTAAACCAGGAATGGTTATGCAACTATGGGCGTTTAGGGTTAATGGAGAACTGTGTTTTGCTCTCGTCAAGCTTCCAAGAGGAGGAGGAGGGGGAGGAGGAGGAGGAGGTAGTGGCGGTAGCAATGGCGATGGAAGTGGTCCAAGTACTGATCATGGTGAAGACAAGACATCACCACCTTCTTCATCCGAACCAGGGCACTATTAGGGTTGATTTACTTTTGAACCTATTTGTTTATCTAGCAATTAGAAGTATATATATGAGGCTTTTTATTTGCAGAACTTCTAGTTTTTAGGTTTCTTCTGAAAAACATGATTTAATTTCTGCGTAGAACGAACTATGAATGTTTATATTTTTGGTTAATCCTGGTACAAATCTTTTAAAATCAAAAATCCATTTTGAGTCTTTCATCCGATCTAAATAGCTTAATTAGTTTCGAATGTTGATCTTTTAAAATCAGAAATCCATTCTGAGTCTTTCATCCGATCTAAATAGCTTAATTAGCTTCGAATGTTGGCATTTTACTTCCGTTTTCAATTAAATTTTATTTACTATTAACTAAATTTTCATCAAATATTTATGTGCAATCACGTACAATTCAGATCAGAATAGATATTGATAAGTCTAAAACCCGAACCCTGAAAATTTAGATCGGAGCAGATTTGTTCATCTGATCAGTCATTGTCTTTAGATTAATGGCGGACCCTAATATGATCGGGACTAAGTACCAATTTTAGGACAATAGTACATAGCATTATATCCATAACATTTTTCCAGCAGTTATCAGCTACCCGAAAGTGAACAGTAACACCATGAGGAGCAGAACAGTAACACCATTGATCGTACGTAGCATACTAATTATGTTGATCTTTATAGCACGTTAATCTTTGGAACAGTGTAGTAAACGTTATGGAGCAGAAGATATGGAAAAGGGAAATAGAACAATTAAAAACGTCGTACCTCCTTGGCTCCAATGAAACTATATATGCAAAAACAATGAAATTACTGCAGGTCAAAGATGTTATTGCAAGTTGGTATGGAGGTCAGCATTAGCAGATGTAGTAATTGTAAGAGGGAAGTTAAAAGTAGTGTGCCATTGAATTGATATTCATCGTGTTCTATTGCAGCTTATGGAATGGAAGAATCTCTGATTCCGACTACATTGCATGAAAAATATGTAAAATTGAAGCTAATTGCCCAATTGATCTAAATCATTGGTTTGGCAGGTACATATTCGAGAATTGGATGAACCTGAAATCGACACACAGCAAGTAGTAGTGGTCACCTTGCATCTTATATGATTAATCTACTATCAATGCTTTCTTCACCACTTCATATTTCTCTAAGAAAGTAAGAACAAGCAAGAACACATAGTTTGAAACAAGAAACGATGCAATTCTCTGTTGCAGGGTATAAATAGGAGTGGAACAAATTTGCTCTGTGATTATAGTTTGAGAAGACTGACGCAGGGTAGATACTGAGAAGTTTCAAAAGGCTTCTAAAAATGAATAGTGTGTTTCTTTGTTGTATTTAAGAGGTATGAATATGCGAATGTGGCATGTATTGCTGCCCCAATTGGAAGCACATCCTCATCAATGGTGAAGTAAGGACTATGTGGAGGGTGCATAGATCCAGTCCTTTCATTTCTTATACCCAAAAAAAGGAAGGATCCAGGTACCTTTTCTAAGTAAAAGGCGAAATCTTCACTCCCCAAGAAGGTAGGAGTTAATTTTGTGTTTTCTCTGCCGACAATCATACTCGAGACCTGTTGTACCTGTTCAAATATTCTGTCATCATTTATGGTTGGGGGAATTGTGGGGTGTTCCTTTCCAAAGAAGTCAATTTCAGCTGAGCACCGATGAACAGCAGCTTGCCCTCTTATAACCTGATGTGCATAAATCATTATGTATTATTATGCATACAGAAAACAACATGAACATAATTGTGTATCACAAAGCTTGTTTATCAGTTACCTCTTCTATTCTTTTTCTTAGCGCATAGAAGCTCTTCTTGCTGAATGCTCTATATGTACCAGCCATTGTAGATGAGTCAGGAATAACATTATATCCAGTTCCTCCTCGAATCATTGTTACAGAAACCACCTGCAAGATCCAATTCCACAATGTGTGAAAACACAGTTTGATTGAGTTCAATCAAATGAACGACATAATCTGATTAAGACATCATGGAAATGGTCAAAGAGAAATCATACTTGAGGATCTAAAGGGTCTGTCTCTCGGGAAACAATATTCTGCAAGCTAATTAGAGAACTAGAAAGTGCTAGTATGGGATTAATGGACTGTTGTGGCATCATTGCCTGACCCCCTTTCCCTCTGATTGTTGCTTTGAAGCTCCCACACCCGGCTAGAAACTCACCTGGCCGAGCAGCCACCGTACCAATAGGATACCTGTGCACTATGTGCAAACCAAATATGGCCTCTACATTTTCGAGCACCCCTTCGTGGATCATGTCTTTTGCACCTTCACCCTGTTCCTCGGCTGGTTGAAATATAAGAACAACAGTTCCCTACAAGAGAAAATGTTGTATTAGATTTGAGACTATGCTGGGAACTAATGAGTTGTATAATTTGAATGCTGTTGCTTAATAAACGCATTCACCTGTAATCTGTCCCGGAATTGTTGCAGTATCCTTGCAGCACCAAGAAGCATGGTGACATGTGCATCGTGTCCACAGGCATGCATTTTTCCATCTACTTGGCTCTTGTGCTCCCATTCCACCATTTCCTACATATAGCAGTGTGTTTTTGTTAAGATCTTCAAGCCAACTATAGGTAAGTCTGAGACAACACATACTACATTATAATCTAATGGTGGATAAATTCAATGAATGAACATCACTTTCGATTATTGCTATTCATGAGCTCAATTTGGCCCTTGCTCAATAAATTTCCAGTTCCAAGTGAACTAAAATCCAGTATCAGGCTCACCTTCTTCTCAGAATTATGTTTGGCAGTCGGTGGAACTATAATCCTAGATTCCCTCTTCCTCATAAATTAAATCCGTGATAAGGTAAAATGGAAGGAAATGTCTCAATATTATGCCGTCATGTTACAAAATAGGTCAGTAACATGAATTCCCTCTTCCCCTGTGGTTTGCAAGCCAAACTGAAACCAATACTTGCATGCATCTCCTGCTATTGAAGTCAGCACATTAAAACAAGCCACCAGTGCAGTGACACATACACCTTCCAGCACGACTAGCCGCTACCATTTGTATTTGGTTTCTCCCTCTACTTTCTCATTGCGTTTTTCGGTTTCATTTGTCCCCTTTCATGCAAGGTAAAACAATATGATATGAGTGTTTGTTCTGCTTTCACCAAGGGGCAAACAGATGAAATAGAATTGCTAATCTATTTCACCAACTCTTTGTTAAACAGTTAATCAATAAAACTTGTTCTTTCTCAACTGTTCATTAAATTAACAGAAGGCAACAACAAAGTGAGATCATTCTATTCTACTATAGTTTCACTCAATTTTATTCAACAATAGTTCACCTACAATGAATTCAAATAAAAAAACCCATGTATTTCCCCCATCAAAACACTCTTGGTAATTTACCCTCCAAAAATAATTGAGGAAAACCTGGATCAGGCAAGAACCACTTTTTGGTGGGCACAACTTAATTCATAATACCCATTTATTGGTAGCTATTGATCACTAAAAGTTGCCTCAAAGCTCTGTATTATATAGACCTCTTCAAACACAGCATATTATCTAAACTATGGTTTCGCCTATAATACAAATGAACTGACCTGAATAGGCAAGGCATCCATATCTGCTCTCAGCTACACCCCACTGAAATTTTTAAATCCTGTCTCTAATAAATTTTTAATAAAATAAAGAGTGAGTTAGTGTAATTTTTAAACAATCAAAACGTAACTTTGACATCCTCATATTTCATGCCGTTCATGTTCGTTCGATCTCAGTAAAGGAAGAAGGAGGAGGCGCCAAAACCTTCTCGTGTAACCTTCCTACACAAACGAGTTAACCAAAATTATTAAATTGGGAGTAGTTTAGGGTTTATTTCGGGTTAGATCTGATTAATTTGACAGGTGACACTCAATCTGATCAAATTTAAATCGATTTCTAAAAATCTCTACTCAAATATTGAACTTTTTTAGTGAAGCTCAAATTAACCATATCAAATTACAACCTCACTAGTGAATAATTTTTAGTATTTATTGGGTTAAAAGAGATTTTTTGCAAGTTTTTTTTTGTCACATCTCGTGTATCTATGCTATATCCGTAAAGAGAGATTTTAAAGAAATCAAATTAAAAAAATTCTAAAAATTAATATTTCAATGAAAAATATCAATAATGTTATTTGAATTTAATTTGTTGACCTAATCTTTTACAACCATTGGGTTGACTGCACGTCCTAACAAATACTATGACCTATAATTAATCCAATGATTATAAATGACTAAATCAATAAATTAGATTAAAAAATTATATTCAAGTAACATTGCTCAAAAAATATTTACATTATAGTTTTTATCAATTACTTAGTTTTATTGCCCCCACTGCCAAACTTGTTTGCTCCGCCCCTAGCTTGTTGTTTATATTATGATGCTGATCTTTTTTATATATTTAAATTACTAAATATTGGGAAACTTTTGGGGTCATTTAAAATTTATGGGATCCCCTAATTTTTATACACTAATAAAATGTAATCTTGCTTTTTAAACAGCCACTTAGGTGGGTGGACACTATAAAATAAATTTGACGAGTGTTACATCGATATATAACTGTACATTCATTTGTTAAGCAAAAAAAAAGAAAAAAATTCTAGGTCGACCAGAGACCACTCTAGTCCAAGGTAGTTTACTAGTTGTAGATAATGAATATTGTAACACTGCCACATAGATGGTCATGTCGATAGGTCACCCCGAAGGACTCTAAGTAGGTTGTGGTTGGTTGTTAAAAGGGAGTTTTAGCTTGAGAAAAATGTCACACAGACTTGTTGTGTCATCGTGCTCAAGCCACCATGTGGGGTCCCATTATAATTGGAGTCTATAGATATAGTTTTGAGAAATTTGGAGACTGGTCCCACCGGATGGACTTGTTTGAAGATAAGTCTTACAAGAAAACTTATTTGGTTTGAAATTCATTTTTTGCTACTTTTACTATTATACCCTTATTTAGTAGAAAATTCCAAACGACGTTTAACTTACTGTTTGTTTACAAGACGAAAAAACCTTTCGTTGCCGTTTGTAAGTAGGCGTGTAAACAAGTAACTTCCCCTACATTCTTGGCTACTAATTCAACAATTTCCTCAAATCTTTCTCATGCTTCTACTCCCAAAGATCCATCCGCCATTACCCAACCGATTTTATTGCAAATTGTAAACTTGTTTCAAACAAGAAAATCAAAAAGCGGTTTTACTTTTCAAATTTCATTGGCGAAAAGCTACAGTTGGTGTATTCTTGAAATCTTCAGAAAGCTTTGGCATTCTTTAAAAATTTAAAAGGTATGTAATTTTACATAAACTTTGATGTTTTTTTAGGGTTTTAAAACTACATTTACAACCTATATCATTCATACTGTCTAATTTTTTTTTAAAAAAAATTTGAAAATAATATTGTGAGTTTTTGTTACTATATAAAAGAGTTGGGTATTCTGATTTTATTTTTTTTTTCATTTTGTCATACATTCGAAATTGATTGGTGTGCTTTCTTTGAAATTTCTAATTTTACTGTGAGCAATTTTCAAAATTTATTATGTTATTGTCGATACATTGATGTTATTGATTTGTATTGAGTGTCCTAAATCAACCATTAACATTGTGTTACCGTAAATTCATAACAACAACATCAATTTTTGAATTGTTTTTTTACTATCAATATTTTGAAATTCGATGTTATTGTGCTCAATATTACCTTAGGACTAGAGTTGTTCATGGTACTGTTACTTAATCAATGTGTTATACAATTTACTGTGTATATATTTATTTTTTTTGCTTTATCCATTGGTCAAGATATTCGAAAACCAATAGTTCAAGCATACATTGAAATTTTTCAGTGTGATAACTAGATAAATGATTTCATATTTTTAATGTTTGGATGTGCTTGGGTACTGTGGATGTTACTAACAATTTGGTGATACTGTAAACATGTTACTGATCAAACCATTTGTGTTTTTAAAATTTTAATGTAGCATATGTTGTTTATGAAGAGTACAGGGGTTGTTTTTTGATTTTTAATGTAAAATGGAAACACAACGAATATGCAATGGAATCAATCGTATATTGAAAATTGAAGTTACTAAATTGTGTTTGTCATGATGTAACTTAGAAAATGTTACTGTGCTCAATATGACCTTGGGACTAGAGCTGTTCATGTTATTGTTACTTAATCAATGTGTTATACAATTTGGTGTGTATATTTTTTTTTTTTGGTTTTGTTCATTGTTCAAGATATTCGAAAACCAATGGTTGAAGAGTACATTGAAATTTTTCAGTGTGATAACTGAATAAATGATTTCATATTTTCAATGTTTGAATGTGCTTGGATACTGTGGATGTTACTAACAATTTGGTGTTACTGTGAACATGTTACTGATCAAACCATTTGTATTTTTTAACTTTTAATGCAGTATATGTTGTTTATAAAGAGTGCAGGGGTTATTGTTTGATTTTTAATGTAAAATGGGAACATAATGAATTTGCAATGGAATCAATCGTATATTGAAAACTTAAGTTACTGAATTGTGTTTGTTATGATGTTACTAAGAATATGTTGCTGGGATTTAGTTTATTAGTAAGTGTTACTATGCTCATGTTACAAAGCTAATGTTATTGTCTGTTGTTTATCAATTAATATTTCAAATGTTATGTTATAGGTTGACGGAAAAAAAAGGTAAATCTACTATTCCAAAAGTAAATTCATTTCACCAATTCCGGTCTAATTTGCTTCCATTGGTGAAGGTTATAACTGACCTAAACATCACAGATATTCACAAAGAACAACTAAAAAGAACATCATTTTGGCATCTGTTTAACACAATATCAACAACTAAAATGGATAAAGAATGGTTCAAAAAAAAAATGACAAGAGTATTGTGGACATAATTACAATGTTTGATGGTGAAACATCAATATTCTGTATTGGTGGAAAAGGTCTGAAGATACGGAAGGCTGATGTAACACTCATTCTTGATATAGAAGATGGTGTCGATCCAATTCTTTCCCTTCAAAGTGCAAAAAAAAAATTCACCATTTGTTAGGAGGAGATTTAGTAAGACCAATAGGTTGAATGCATCAATTATAAAAAAACTGGTTGGAAGAGGCAACAACGGGTGTTGGTAAGGATGATTGTGAAGATTTTGCTAGGTTATTCTCTTTGTGTGTCTTAATGACACTACTAATTACAAATATGGGGCAAATGATTGAATGGGGATATGTGTTGTACATAAAAAATCTGGATGAAATAAAAAAATACGAATAGTCTCAAGCAACTATTGATGCAATGATGAATTCCATACGGTTGATGTTTGAAAACCTGAGTGCAATAACCGATTATGTACTACTGTTACCAATAAGTTTTATATTGATAATTAATTTGATTTTTTTTATTTTTTCATTAAACACTATCTGTTCTTTTTAATGTAACTATATCTAAATTGCAGTACTAGATATGTGAACACATGTTTATTATTGTGCTCGACAAGGCGAATGCATTTCCACTGTGGATGAAATGAGACTTAAGAAAACTTTGGATGACTCTCTCACAAAACACACTGTCCAACATAGTAGCTAATCAGGTATTATTTGAAATTTTGTTCTTTCGTATTTAAATTATTTTTGACAATTGCTTAATTGCATGACAATGTTAAATTTATCATCAATGTTACTGTATCAAATTGATGTTACTATTGATGATATTAACAGAAAAATGAATGTTCCTGTAGAAAAATTGATGTTACTATGGCTATGACTGTGTAATTCACAGTCATTAGATTCAATTTTTTAACGTTACTAATTATGTTGTCAGGTCTTCCAAAGAAAACTAAAAAAAAACAGTTGATGAGAAGAACTTAATGAAAGCAATTCAAAAAAATTCCAAGAATGTGACGGCTAATTGAGGTTCCACAACAAATCACTTTTGCAAGCAAGACTGCTTTAAATTCTGAATTGGAATATGATGGTGATGAATCTAATGTAGTTGTTGATGATTATACTATGGTTAATGAAGATGTCATTGAAAGTGATGATGCAGTACATGTTCCTACAAACATTCATCTTGTTCTAAAGGAGACTCAAAACGTCCAACCATTTGATGCGTTTGTTGATGTGGTCATCCGAGAATCTGCATTTATGGAACCAGATGGAGTGGTAACACAAGATCAAAAGTTACAACAACCTTCCCATGAAAATAAAGGTTCGTCTGGATTGATTGTTGAAAATGAGGTGCAAAAATTTACTATCAAAATGCTGACAGTTGAGAACGAAGCACTTCAAACGATCACCAAGAATATTGGGGGCAACCAAAGGGAAGACGATTTGAAAGACATTGAAAAATATGCGATGAAACTAGTTGACAGAGACAATCAAATTTCAGAATTGAAAGGTTTAGTTGATCGCTTGGAGAAAAACAAAGAAACACAAGAAGATCAAATTAAGACACTAACATCAAGGGTGTCCGAATTAGAAGAAAAGAACAATTCCCTACATGATGTTGTCACTGATATGACTGTGCATGCCATTACTCAAAAGTACCCACAGACTCCACCAAAACCTCAAACCATCGAAGGTGTAGAACAAACATCAATGGTGAGAAAAATCAAACGGAAAGAAAGAAAAAGAAAGAGAGATGAAGATTTTGAGTATAGTAGGAGAAAACAGGAAGAAAAAAAAATGGAACAAGTTGAAATCCAGGATCAAGGTGACAAAATTAAAGGGAAGGATAAGATACAAGATAAATTCAATGATGTTGATAATTTGGATATTATAATGCCAAATGAGAAGCCAGAAAGTAAGTGAGTTAAAGCTCGAAGATGAAAAACCTGCAAGAAATTAGGACTGGATGTGTACGACAAATTGGTTGAAATGCATAAGGCTGAGGGAAAAAAGTAAGTAACTTAATGCCCCATTTTGAAACACATTATATATATTATTGTTTATACCCTATTTTATTAACATGTACTGTTTTATGATTTAAAGGGCAACTTAATGGAGTGGAAAAAAGTATGAAAATATCATTGAAGTTGATGATGTGTTGAAATTCATGGATGGGGAAGAGCTGCACAACAATGTAATGCACCATGTGTCTTGAAAATTTAAACAAATTATGGAATACTTGAATATTTGTTATTTAACCAAGTCGTGTTATTACTCAGGTGATTGATCGTTGGGGAGAAATACTGATGGAAGAAGCAAATTGCAAATGTTTCTTTTTTAACAGTCTATGCTGGGTGAGTTTGTGCAATCTATATTGAATTACTTATTGGTAGAGTAACACGACTATAGTAACATGCATGTTACTATAGTAACACATATATAGTAATATTCATGTTACTATGAATGAATCTATTATAATACTACTGTGTTTGTGTTAAATATAGTAACATGGATATTAACAGTCTGTGGTGGTTGATATTGTGTAACATATGTTAAAGTCTTGATTACTTGAGTATTTAACTAGTAACATGAGTATAATAACATTCATGTTACTGTAGTAATACAGATACAATAACATGCGTGTTACCAATAATGGAACAATTGTAATAATGCCATGTCTGTGTTAATATAGTAACATGAATGTTACTATTCTATATTAGCATTGAACATTCTCTAAAATTTATAGGTTACTATTGATTAACTTGTAGACATTCGTAACAGTTGGGGGGCAAGAACACTCAAGGAAGGTTGAGATAGACAACAATCTGAACATGGGGCAGGTTTGGTCATTTCTTGTGTTCCAAATGAATTCAGATGCCCAGCGCAGCCAGCCCATGTCATTCCACTGGACCTTGCTTGTACTAGATACAAAAGCAGGGGAATGAATCAACTACAACTCTTTGAAACCGCGAAGTAGAATTGTGGACAAGTTTTTTGAGGATGCAAAAAT
Source organism: Ilex paraguariensis (assembly GCA_963454935.2). Taxonomy (NCBI): domain Eukaryota; kingdom Viridiplantae; phylum Streptophyta; class Magnoliopsida; order Aquifoliales; family Aquifoliaceae; genus Ilex; species Ilex paraguariensis. The sequence continues at coordinate 950,175 of CAUOFW020000837.1, forward strand.
ATTGGTAAGTTAATAAAATTCGAACAACCCACAATGTTTGATATATTTTCAATATACACTATTAACAATATTTTATTATGACCGAAAGACTACGTGGAGACAGCATCCAAAGAAGGACAAAGGAAATCATTGAAGACAAATGATGAAATTGTTGTCAACACACAAGACATCAAATGTCCAATGTACTCATATGAGAAATGTCCTCAACAACGAGTTGACACGTAAGTAAATAATAAAATATAATATCTTTAAGTACATTACATTAAAATATCATTTAAAAAATCTTTGAATGCAGGGTCGACTGTAGATTGTACGTGTGTTACTTAATGCAACAGTTTGCTCGTTGACAGCCAATAGAAGATAAATTGAAACCACCTCAAATGAACGCTCTTCGAATCGATATGGTCTCTAAATTCATAAACCATGGGAATGCAGAGACTATTGAAGATTACAAGACAAGAGTAAGATTGAGAAAAAAATACAAAGACAAATAAGAAGTACTAATGTGTGGGATAGCTATTCATTTTTATGTTAACTGCAGGATTGGTTAGAAAATTGGTTGTAATTGTTGGGTGGTTAGTATTTGGTTAGAAATTGGTTGTAATTGTTAGGTGGTTAATATTTGACTGTAATGGAATGTTTGTGGAACAAAGAACACTTTGTCCACATTGTTATTCAAATAGTAACCCAAACAGTAACATGTACAACAATTGTTCCATATTAAAATTTCTATATGATTCTAAAATGGTGAAATGAAGTTGTTAGTGGAATGTAAATGTTGTTATACACATGGTTGGGTATTGTTTGTTTAATTTCTTTGAAAACTATTGGAAATTTTTTCATGCTTGGTAATCCGAGCAAAGTAACATGTGTAGTAACATGATTTAAATTTCTTCAAATTAAACAATCACACAAAACCCTTGATAGAAACTCTATAACATGAGCATTATATAGTAACATTGGGGTCACATTAACAGTAACCTGAAACATATATTGACCATGCAAGGATAATACTACACTGTTAACTTATTACACTGTTTCCCAATGTGTAACATGACAAACACAAATAGCTGGAAAAAAAAAGTAACATCTTATTCAGAAAAAACATACGGAATATTACAATGGTTTGTTACAAGTCTTATTATGACTACTTAAACGGCCACAATGGCCACAATGGATTTTTCTAACAAGCTCACCTCTAGACCTAAATCTATGCTTCCTTGGACGGCATGATTATTTTTTTGACAATGGTGGCAATATACCAACGTCAACCGCAGAAAAGTCAGAACGACCAAGTGTTGAAATATGGTGTATAGGCTCAGAATAACACAATCTATAAGTAGTAACCTGATAATAGTAATCAAAAAACTCATTGATGTTCCTACCACTCTTTTAAATTGCAGCCACAACATGGGCACAAGGTAAACCGTTGATCTGTCATTGGTGGCATGAGCACGAGTAATTCTCAATGTCAATCGGCACTGAATGATGTGAATTAACATCAAACACATGACTTGATGACACCCTAACAAACCAGGAACGACACTCAATGAAAGCAGCTTGAAATTTGGTTTCAATATTTGGACAATTAATGTCGTTGCACTGCGACGATGTATTCAAGCGACAACCTATTTGGTTCATGATATGTCCCTTTATTGTGTCAATCATGCTTATGACAGGTAGGTAGGTGACGTGACTTCGTGATCTAAGTATTGAATGACTCAGCTGCATTTGAAGACATCTCCCCATAACGTTTCCCCTTGAAAAAAACATTCGCCCATTTCTCAACTGGAAGGTTTTTCAAGAACTTATCAGCAACGACTTCTCCTTCACATTGAAACACATCAAGTTTTTCCTTGAAAAATGTCTTTGTCGGAGCATAAGCACACAATGTAAATAAAAAAACCATATGCTCACGAAACATATGTGTGAAGCGACCTCCACTAAACTTATCCCTCAGATTTGCTTTTAGGTGTTATAAGTAGAATGAATGGTGCACTGTTGGGAACACCTTTGGCATTGTTTCCATCAAGCCAACATTGCAATCAGACATAATGGTAAGGTTCTTAGTTTTATCAACAATCTCAGCTAATTATTCTAAAAACCAACACCAATTACACTCATTTTTTGAATCAACAACAGCAAAAGTCAAGGGGAACAAACCTGCAATGCATATAACAACACAAACAGTAGCATAAGTAAATAGTAACATAAATACAAATATTAAAATGCAACAATAAAATAAAATCAGTAACACCAAATTAAACAAAAAAAAAATCACCTTGATTTCCATCTTTTGCAGTAGCAAACAAAATAATGCATTTATACCTTCCTTTTAAAAAAGTACCATCAATGAACAATATGGTTCAATAGTAATNCCAAATTAAACAAAAAAAAAATCACCTTGATTTCCATCTTTTGCAGTAGCAGACAAAATAATGCATTTATACCTTCCTTTTAAAAAAGTACCATCAATGAACAATATGGTTCGATAGTAATTAAATCCATGTATACGTGCCTTAAATGACATGAACAACCTACTAAAACGTTGCGTGTCTGAATCACCTTCCAACACAAAATGACTACCTAGATTGCTTTCATTAGCAGCCTTTACATACCACCGTAATTGTTTGTATGACAACGAATGATCTCCAAACAACATACTCCTTGCTTTTTTGACACCCCTCCAAGCTTGATCATACAATATGGTCAAACCATAATTTGTATGAAACATATTTTTCACATCAACTGGTCGTGTGTCAGGTTTTTGTCGGACGTTGTCAACAATAAGACCTTCAACAAAATTAGAAGTCAATCTTTTGTTCTTTGTCGTACGTACAGTCAAACCACACATGTGCTCATTATTTAATTTGTTAATGTAAAATTATCCATTTATCCGTTGGAGTGTAGCAACAACAAACCACTCACACCCAGCCAAATATTTCATGACACATTCAACCGTCACCCTTGTGTTTTCATTCTTTACATAATTAAACTAAAAACCAACCTCGATTGCATATTTGCATAAAACATTCCAAAAATCAACTACTCCTCCCTCAAACTTCTAACCAACCTCTACTATTCCATTTGCCCTTCCATCAGTCAACAAAACATTTTCATTGTGAGAACAAAAACGAGAGAGAAGATCATCCTCCCGACCAAAAGGGTCAATAGTTAATTCAAAACTTTCCACTACTTCCCCACCCTCAAAAATATGAACCTCATTCCCTGTAACATCAACAACATTCAGCTGAACAGATCGTGTAATTAAAAACATGTTTCTCACATCATGATCATTTTTGCAAAACATAATTCGGATGTCCAGGAATAACATACGACAAGGCAACACAATTGACACCCAACCCATTCCACTTGTCACAAACAACATGTAACATATCATCAAATGTGAAATTCATTGAAATTCTTAGCACAACAGTCTCAAAAGAATACTTGCAACAAACCAAAATGTTATCCTCTATCTATTATAACCAATAAAACAAAATGAAAGGGGAAAAAAAACAAACATAATCAATTCTAATTCCAATAAATCACTACCAGTAACATGAAAACAAACTTATAACCTAATTTAAAAAAAAACTGCAATAATGAACGTCGTGATACGAATACAGGAAAGTGACATTGAATTGCAGCAATAACAAATGGAAAAGAAACGAAAAAAAATCAATTCTAATTCCAATAAAAGCACGAACAGTAACATGAAAAACAAACTTGAAAAAAGAAAATAACTCCAGTGAAAAAAGTTGCACAACTAAATTCTGGTAATTAACATACAATTTCCTACAAGTAACTTCAATTTATGGTAAAATGTTCAAACAACACTATCAATCATATTATGTAAATAAGTCAATTATAATGAAAATATCTTTGGAAAGCAAGAACCAGTAAATTGACCTGGAATCACAGCAAAATTCGAACTCCAATTGCTGCTTTGTATCACCTTCGACACTCTTATCAAACAAAAATGACATAGCAGGTATAGTGTGAAGAAGAAAGATACCGACTGCTTTCAAGAAATAAAAAAAGCCGTTCAAAGTCTTGGTGAGATAGAAACATGTATAACAGACAACAATTTGAATATGAATTTGAATTGTTAATAAAAAATTTTGATCTGAATTTGAGTTAATATCCCAATAATTTAGACGTAATTCATGTAGTCAAATATGAAGTATTATGTTTCCATAAAAAAATGAATAAGATGTTCCCATATATATCTCACAATATCTAACTTATAACTTTCCATAATTTTACAAAATTAACACCGTTAGGGGTGTTTTTGAGATTAAAAAAAATGGACTTAAGTCATTACATATAGTTTAAAACATGGACTTAGCCCCCTATAAGTTTCCTTGTCGGACTTATCTCCAAAGAAGTACATCTGGGAGCACTCACATCTAATTTTCACTATATTTTTCTAACTAAACGGTATAATTCGAGGAGAGAATGGAAAAAGAAAAGTTGGAATATATATATCAAGATCAATAGGATTGTGTAACAAACCTTGATCAAACAAAATCAAGGTCTCGTGACTAAGTTCTTGCAACAAGGTATCGAGGTAAGGATTCCCATTGCAGGCTTCGGTGGCAAGGTCCCGTTGTAGGGTGTGTTTCTGTACCTAATTAATACTTGAGATACTTGTCACCAGTTTATTAGTTTGCACCGCATGTGCCTAGGCCACACGCGTGTGAATACCTTTATATTCTCACAAGAACAATTTTGGGGGATGGATGTAAATCCTTAAGCTCTAAGTCTTGAGGATACAACCTCTCTCTCTTCTCCTCCATCCTTCACACCCCCCCCCTCTTGGGTCCCTCCGGTTGTGATGAGTATGAACTCATTTAACCTCTCTCTCTCTCTCTCCCCGTTTTCCTCCATCCTTCACACCCCCCTCTTAGGTCCCTCCGGTTTTGACGAGTAAGAACTCACTCTTGGGTCCCTCCGGTTGTGACGAGTATGAACTCATTTAACTCGCCATCTACATTAGCCAATGAACTTTTCCTTGTGTTGACAAATAGTAATAATTTAAAATCAAATAAGTGAAGTAGTCACCGATCACAATCATACACACTATCTAAAATTAAACTTTTGTACTAGGGTCCACTAGCCTGGTTTTCAATGGATTGGAAGCCATGCTTCTTTATATTTTTCAACTTTTATACCAAATGATCTCGGATCTAGGTATGAGAGACTATAAGGATAATAATTCACTTCTTATTCCAACCGTGGAATAAAATAAAGAGTAATGTTAATTCGAGTTAATTTATTGCTCTAATTTATTGACCTCATCAATCTCTATCATTTGATTAATTGGATTTCAATATTGATTGTGCTCGTTACTTGTAGATAGTGATGAACGAAGATAATAAATTAGATCAACAGATTAAATCTAAATAATATTAATATAAAATAAAAAAATTAGCCAATTATTCAAGCATGTACCATATTGTATTCCAAACAAGGGAAGCTCTATGGTATTGGAAAAAAATTTCTATATCGATATCGCCGATTACCATTTTGTATGGTAAACTNCAAGCATGTACCATATTGTATTCCAAACAAGGGAAACTCTATGGTATTGGAAAAAAATTTCTACATCGATATCGCCGATTACTATTTTGTATGGTAAAGTTACAATTTTGAAATGAGAAATTACAATTGTTCAAAAGAGGTCATGATCAATTACAAACACTCATAATCGATCATGAATAATGTGATATCGATATCAATATTCCATGATCGATTATACTTTTTAAAATTGTAACTTATATCTNGTTCAAAAGAGGTCATGATCAATTACAAACACTCATAATCGATCATGAATAATGTGATATCGATATCAATATTCCATGATCGATTATACCTTTTAAAATTATAACTTATATATCAAAAAAATTATACCTTTACTTTACAAAATTGTAATTTTTTGTACCAGTACCGCAATTCCCCCAACCAAACACCCCTAAAAAATCTTGGCTCCGGTGTATTGTGATTCTCGGACAAACTACCAGAAATAATCACAAGGCCTTACAAAAACAGACTGCTATGAAGTCATGTAAACACTATATCCAGATAATTTTTTTTTTTTTTTTTGGGATTTAAGTTTGTGCTGACTATTATCTTGAACTCGGATACTAACTATTATAGCTCAAACAAATTTTATGAGAAATAAGAATGATTAGCTCTAGGAATATGAAAAGTATTGTACTTGAAATATTTAGGTTATCAGAGACTAAGTTCAGTCACCGAACTACTCCTATAGGTTCAGATAAATTTTCCATTTGATCAAAGGTCATTATTGCTAAGATTTAGGAAAGAACTCCCAATCTAATTTGGAAAGGTTGGCTTCAATGCACATTCAAGCTCGGCAAGAAAGACTTAAATATCTTCTCCAACTCTTACTCAGTTAGGGGTCATAGTTTTTGACACAACACAATAATACGATTCAAAATTGATACAAACATAGTAGGTTAAGATTAATCATTTCTCAACATAAATTCGCTTATGACACGACTTGTTAACACGAATAATAAATGAGTTGGGCTAGTATCAAACATGAATAATAAAAAATTGACACGATTAATAAATTTAAGTAGTATTATAAAAATAAAATAGTAATTTTTTATTATATTTTGCCAAATAGTGAATTAATTCTTGAAAAAAATATTTTACTCATTTATTATTATTATATTTATTAAATTAATTTTTAGTTTATAAAAAAAATATGAGCATAAGTTCGATTAAGTAATAATGAAATTTTAGACATAAAATTGAGTATTAATTTTTTATTTACGAGTTATATTGATCGATACGAATACGACACGAAAATAAATTGGTTGACATGACGTGACACTATTATTCAATCGAGTTGAAATATAATTGACTAAGATTTGACCCGAACTATAAATAATCCGACCCGATTGTCGCCTCTAAACTAAGTCCAACGCTGGTTTTTGGAGAAAACGCCACCAATTCTAATTAGGAAAGGTTTGATTTCCAAGCAACTATAACCCACAAATACTATCCCGCGTATAAACAATTACAAAAAATCTTATTAGGAAAGGTTTGGAAAGTAAAGGATTAGTACTAGTATGATCAAGTTAGAACTCCCATTCCTCCTAAAAATCAAAAACCAGTTAGGTTCTCTGCTATATATGCATATGGGTTCTTCTTCTCTTTTACTTTTCAACAATTCCCCCATAACAAACAACAAATTTCTTGCTCCGCAATTGACAGCTGATATGACGAAGGGTATTGAGCCAGATCCTTCGCTTGATAAATTCGAATGGCTAGTAATGGCTGCGATGATCAAATACGATGAAGAAAAGTTGCAAGAAAGTAGGGTGGAGAATCAGCAGCAACCGCCTGTTACCGGCCAACCCGCCACGTCCGGTGACGACGAGTCCTCTGAGAAGCCTTCTGTGTCAGATTCAGTTCTTCAATGTTCCAACAAGATAAAGAAGCCGATGGTATTAGACGATACAGACTTGTATTACAATCAAGATGCACCTGATGAGTACTTCAATCAGATGTTATCTCAGGTGCTTGAGCTTGAGCTTGAACCATCGATGGTTGAAAGGGCGATGAAAGAGAAGGCATGGGTGAGACCTATTATGATGACAAACCCAATCCTCAAGGGTAAGTCCGAGGCAGAGAAAGAGAACTCATCGACAAGGCCTGTAATGGCATACCCAGAGGGTGTGTGCAGAGAAGAGAATGTGAACAGGGAAAGATTGCTAAAGAAAACTCAGGCGAACGAGTTCTTCGGTAGGCCTTTCTCTGGTGTGCTTGATATATCGAAGGGTGAAAGGTTGACGAAAGAGAAGTCTTCGAAGAGGGCTGTTATGGCATACCCAGATGGTATTTCCAGGGAAGAGGTCCTAAGGAGAGAGAGATTGCTCAAGAAACCGGTTGTAGAGATCCCACGAAAGATGTCTCCAAAGGATTTGAAACGACACAAATTTGAATTTGATGACAGTGATGAAGATTATAAGGTCAAGAAGAAGAATAAGATCAGCAAGAGTGTGACGAAAAAAGTTACTGATCAGGGTCCAAATCCACCACCCCCATTGCCTATTGAATTCAGAGAACGTATTTGCGAGATGGGTGGTTCGGAGAAGGACGCTGTGTTGGTGATACAGAAGCCATTGTTTTCGACAGACACAAGTTCTGGTCATAACCGCTTTTCGATTCCGTTGAGACAAGTAAGGTCTGAGTTTCTCGACGACTCTGAGAAAAACTACCTTAAAAATCATAACGGGAAGGCTGTGGCTGCCATGGAAGTGACCTTGATTAGCCCCACGCTTGAAAAGTGGAAAGTAGGGTTCAGGAGGTGGGAGATGAAGAAGGAAACAGGCAAAACTAGCTCATGTTATGTGATAAACTCTACGTGGAGAATGATTCAGAAAAAGAATGGTCTTAAACCAGGAATGGTTATGCAACTATGGGCGTTTAGGTTTAATGGCGAACTGTGTTTTGCTCTCGTCAAGCTTCCAAGAGGAGGAGGGGGAGGAGGTGGTGTTGGTAGCAATGGCGATGGAAGTGGTCCAAGTACTGATAATGGTAAAGACAAGACATCACCACCTTCTTCATCCGAACCAGGGCACTATTAGGGTTGATTTACTTTTGAACCTATTTGTTTATCTAGCAATTAGAAGTATATATATGAGGCTTTTTATTTGCAGAACTTCTAGTTTTTAGGTTTCTTCTGAAAAACATGATTTTAATTTCTGCGTAGAACGAACTATGAATGTTTATATTTTCGGTTAATCCATGTATAAATCTTTTAAAATCATAAATCCATTTTGAGTCTTCCATCCGATCTAAATAGCTAAATTAACTTCGAATGTTAACATTTTACTTCTGTTTTCAATTAAATTTTTTTTTACTTTTAACTGAATTTCATCAAATATTTATGTGCAATCACATACAATTCAAATCAGAGCAGATATTGGTAACTCTAAAACCCGAATCCTGAAAATTCAGATCGGAGCAGATTTGTTCATCTGATCAGCCATTGTCTTTAGATTAATGGCGGACCCTAATATGATCGGGACAAAGTACCAATTTTAGGATAATAGTACATAGCATTATATCCATAACATTTTTCCAGCAGTCATCAGCTACCCGAAAGTGAACAGTAACACCATGAGGAGCAGAACAGTAACACCATTGATCGTAGGTAGCATACTAATTGTCTTGATATTAATTGCACATTAATCTTTGGAACAGTGTAGTAAACCTTAAGGAGCAGAAGATATGGAAAAGGGAAATAGAACAATTAAAAACGTCGTACCTCCTTGGCTCCAATGAAACTATATATGCAAAAACAATGAAATTACTGCAGGTCAAAGATGTTATTGCAAGTTGGTATGGAGGTCAGCATTAGCAGATGTAGTAATTGTAAGAGGGAAGTTAAAAGTAGTGTGCCATTGAATTGATATTCATCGTGTTCAATTGCAGCTTATGGAATGGAAGAATCTCTGATTCCGACTACATTGCATGAAAAATATGTAAAATTGAAGCTAATTGCCCAATTGATCTAAATCATTGGTTTGGCAGGTACATATTCGAGAATTGGATGAACCTGAAATCGACACACAGCAAGTAGTAGTGGTCACCTTGCGTCTTATATGATTAATCTACTATCAATGCTTTCTTCACCACTTCATATTTCTCTAAGAAAGTAAGAACAAGCAAGAACACATAGTTTGAAACAAGAAAGGATGCAATTCTCTGTTGCAGGGTATAAATAGGAGTGGAACAAATTTGCTCTGTGATTATAGTTTGAGAAGACTGATGCAGGGCAGATAGTGAGAAGTTTCAAAGGGATTCTAAAAATGAATAGTTTGTTTTTTTGTTGTATCTNTGCAGGGTAGATACTGAGAAGTTTCAAAGGGCTTCTAAAAATGAATAGTGTGTTTCTTTGTTGTATTTAAGAGGTATGAATATGCGAATGTGGCATGTATTGCTGCCCCAATTGGAAGCACATCCTCATCAATGGTGAAGTAAGGACTATGTGGAGGGTGCATAGATCCAGTTCTTTCATTTCTTATACCCAAAAAAAGGAAGGATCCAGGTACCTTTTCTAAGTAAAAGGCGAAATCTTCACTCCCCATGAAGGTAGGAGTTAATTTTGTGTTTTCTCTGCCTACAATCATACTCGAGACCTGTTGTACCTGTTCAAATATTCTTTCATCATTTATGGTTGGCGGAATTGTGGGGTGTTCCTTTCCAAAGAAGTCAATTTCAGCTGAGCACCGATGAACAGCAGCTTGCCCTTTTATAACCTGATGTGCATAAAACATTATGTATTATTATGCATACAGAAAACAACATGAACATAATTGTGTATCACAAAGATTGTTAACCAGTTACCTCTTCTATTCTTTTTCTCAGTGCATAGAAGCTCTTCTTGCTGAATGCTCTATATGTACCAGCCATTGTAGCTGAGTCAGGAATTACATTATATCCAGTTCCCCNGCTCTTCTTGCTGAATGCTCTATATGTACCAGCCATTGTAGATGAGTCAGGAATAACATTATATCCAGTTCCTCCTCGAATCATTGTTACAGAAACCACCTGCAAGATCCAATTCCACAATGTGTGAAAACACAGTTTGATTGAGTTCAATCAAATGAACGACATAATCTGATTAAGACATCATGGAAATGGTCGAAAAGAAATCATACTTGAGGATCTAAAGGGTCTGTCTCTCGGGAAACAATATTCTGTAAGCTAATTACANCAGTTTGATTGAGTTCAATCAAATGAACGACATAATCTGATTAAGACATCATGGAAATGGTCAAAGAGAAATCATACTTGAGGATCTAAAGGGTCTGTCTCTCGGGAAACAATATTCTGCAAGCTAATTAGAGAACTAGAAAGTGCTAGTATGGGATTAATGGACTGTTGTGGCATCATTGCCTGACCCCCTTTCCCTCTGATTGTTGCTTTGAAGCTCCCACACCCGGCTAGAAACTCACCTGGCCGAGCAGCCACCGTACCAATAGGATACCTGTGCACTATGTGCAAACCAAATATGGCCTCTACATTTTCGAGCACCCCTTCGTGGATCATGTCTTTTGCACCTTCACCTTGTTCCTCAGCTGGTTGAAATATAAGAACAACAGTTCCCTACAAGAGAAAATGTTGTATTAGATTTGAGACTATGCTGGGAACTAATGAGTTGTATAATTTGAATGCTGTTGCTTAATAAACGCATTCACCTGTAATCTGTCCCGGAATTGTTGCAGTATCCTTGCAGCACCAAGAAGCATGGTGACATGTGCATCGTGTCCACAGGCATGCATTTTTCCATCTACTTGGCTCTTGTGCTCCCATTCCACCATTTCCTACATATAGCAGTGTGTTTTTGTTAAGATCTTCAAGCCAACTATAGGTAAGTCTGAGACAACACATACTACATTATAATCTAATGGTGGATAGATTCAATGAATGAACATCACTTTCGATTATTGCTGTTCATTAGAGCTCAATTTGGCCCTTGCTCAATAAATTTCCAGTTCCAAGTGAACTAAAATCCAGGATCAGGCTCACCTTCTTCTCAGAATTATGTTTGGCAGTCGGTGGAACTATAATCCTAGATTCCCTCTTCCTCATAAATTAAATCCGTGATAAGGTAAAATGGAAGGAAATGTCTCAATATTATGCCGTCATGTTACAAAATAGGTCAGTAACATGAATTCCCTCTTCCCCTGTGGTTTGCAAGCCAAACTGAAACCAATACTTGCATGCATCTCCTGCTATTGAAGTCAGCACATTAAAACAAGCCACCAGTGCAGTGACACATACACCTTCCAGCACGACTAGCCGCTACCATTTGTATTTGGTTTCTCCCTCTACTTTCTCATTGCGTTTTTCGGTTGCATTTTGTCCCCTTCCATGCAAGTTAATTGTTCTACTAAAAGTCGTTAGTTGGACACTATGAGTAGTTAGACATTAGGAGGGCCGGTGAGTAGACATACTAGTATTCTATTGCCCATTTTATATCCAAATATAATGCTATTTAAAGATAAGAACAACTTTACAAATTAGTATTTACAAATTACTTTAGTCAAAATATGAAGTCACCTTATCACGAGCATTTGTTGCATCAATTAAATCAAAGCTAAGAGACAATTCGGGTTGATACGAGACCTTCGCCCTCAACTAGTCTTCTTTTTGGGAGATTAGGCGCCTAGCCTCAGATAGAGCAAAGCGGATTTCAGTAAAACAATATGATATGAGTGTTTGTTCTGCTTTCATCAAGGGGCAAACAGATGAAATAGAATTGCTAATCTATTTCACCAACTCCTTATTAAACAGTTAATCAATTAAACTTGTTCTTTCTCAACTGTTCATTAAATTAACAGAAGGCAACAACAGAGTGAGATCATTCTATTCTATTATAGTTTCACTCAATTTTACTCAACAATAGTTCACCTGCCATGAATTCAAATAAAAAAACCCATGTAATTCCCCCATCAAAACCCTCTTGGTAATTTACCCTCCAAAAAAAATTGAGGAAAACCTGGATCAGGTAAGAACCACTTCTTGGTGGGCACAACTGAATTCATAATACCCATTTATTGGTAGCTATTGATCACTAAAAGTTGCCTCAAAACTCTGTATTATATAGACCTCTTCAAACACAGCAAATTATCTAAACTATGGTTTCGCCAATAAAACAAATGAACTGACCTGAATCGGTAAGGCATCCATATCTGCTCTTAGAGCAACAAAAGGTGGGGAACCAGAACCAACGGTGGCTACGACGCCGGTCTCCGCCACAGGCCACCGATATTGAATACCCATTTCGTCAAGCTCACGCCTAATCAGTGAGCTTGTATTGAACTCTTCGTAAGCAAGTTCTGGGTTCCTGTGAATCTCCCTTCTCACCTTCTTCATCCAGTTCACCGTTTCTGGGTCATTTGCTACCCTGATTATATCATCTTTCAATGGAAGATCTTGGCCGCTTGCAGAGGCAGTCAAGCCATTAGTGTCGAGGATTGAAGGTTGCAAAGACAAGCAGAGGTGTATGGAAATGGATATTAGGAGGATAAGTTGGGGTAGGTTCATCATAGCATTGAAAGTCTAAAATTTCGACTCCAATTTAACACACTATTTAGATAAGAATGTGTGAGACACCAACGTGGGACTGCTATTTATATGGTTGGTGATTGGCTAAGAATAACAACCTTTCCTTTAGTATTCGTTATACGACGAATGTTTGTCTCATGAAAGAAAGAAAACACGTGCTGAAAATGGGAGCCGGTGGCTGCATTGACTAGTCATCCAACATTGCCCACTAAAACTCCAAACATCTGTTGAGGATTACTTTTTTTATTTTTTTATCCATCGTACCGCACGGCATTAAAGTAGATGTGGTTCCTTTGTCAATTTCGGAGCAATTCAAACCCAAGACAAAAATAATCCGTAGGTAAATCGTGTTTAGCTCTTGGGAACACAATTTAGGTTAAAATTTAGATTCATTCAAATTGAATTCGTGTTCAACCTAGATTAGGCTCAATTTGATTCACTTATTAGCATAATTAGGATGCAAATTGGGTAAAATTTGAATATAAGAACTCGGGTGAATTTCGAGGTTTCGAGACCCCACTACCAAGTGACCAGAATTTAAATCAAGTTAATATTTTTTTTTTGACTAACCCCAACTTACTAAAACTCTTTTATCATATCCAAAACTTTGGATTGAGCTTGGGTTAACTAACCCAGCCAAGTTGCAATTCCTGTAATACAATAGTCTGTACCAATTGGGTGGTCTGTTTTTCTTTGTTCTTTTAACTTTTTTTTTTGTGTGAATATATTAGTCTACATCATTGAATGTTGAATTAGAACTATATCTTTAAGCATATGATGACATGTTTAGGACTTTTTCGCAAGGATATATCTTATACTAGCTCTTATCCAGAATATATAAAACACGCAAGCAACAGTAATTAGTCATTACTTCTGTTTTGTTTGCTAGTTTTTACCATATTTGGGAAATGGATCTCATACAAGGGGTGGGACTTAGTCCGACCCAATCCAAGTAACCCAATCAAATTTGGGCATAGACAAAAACTATTTTTCTCAACGGTCAAAGATGTCTATGTTAACTTATGTGTATCTCGATTAATCTCTTTTTCTGTCTGATCAAAAGCAGACCATCTACACCAAGACTACTAAGGTTCAAATTCAAGATGTCTAAATTTACATCTCGTCTCTATTACCACTTAAACTATATATATTTGAAATTATAGACAAACTTTTCCCCAAATCATTACGGCAAACCATGATCAGCTGTATTGCCAATTCTATCCATTCCAAACCTTTAGCGTGTGTTTGGGTAGTGGGTTAAGAGCCACAAGAATAGCTTAACAATGAAGTGAGTTCCATATATCCACTATTTGGTAATTAAAAAATGAGAGAGGATATAAATCTCAGGTCAAATCTTGACCCAGATGCTACAATAGAAATTATCCAATGTACATGGGTTAAATGTAACCCACCCCTCCATGGGTAACAATTCTATCAACCAGGTTAACCAAGTAAAAAGATGGGCTTAACCCTCTCTCTTTCTTAGATATTTTGCTACACCTTACCGAAGGATCCTTCACTTTCATCCAAGTAGGTCATAGGCGATCATCAACTGCATTTATGATAAGCTTCTTCTCATCGACTAACTCTCTCACTCTCATTGACTCTCTGCATATCTACCTCTCATCATCTATCATTCTCATTGATTCTCTCAATCTCTCACTCACTTCACTTCTCTCTCAATCTCTCACTCAGAATTGATCGTCTTGCGACTGTTGGACCAGTGGACCTGTGATATGTGCCTCTCTCCACCTTCTAGACATCGTTCTAGATAAGGTATTATCTTTACTCCCTCTCCCCCTCGCTATAACCTGTAGCCGGTCTGCAGACAATGGTTTCTTCTACTTTTTTTTTTCACTTGTTATATAAAATGTCTTCNTTGGGTGGTCTGTTTTTCTTTGTTCTTTTAACTTTTTTTTTTGTGTGAATATATTAGTCTACATCATTGAATGTTGAATTAGAACTATATCTTTAAGCATATGATGACATGTTTAGGACTTTTTCGCAAGGATATATCTTATACTAGCTCTTATCCAGAATATATAAAACACGCAAGCAACAGTAATTAGTCATTACTTCTGTTTTGTTTGCTAGTTTTTACCATATTTGGGAAATGGATCTCATACAAGGGGTGGGACTTAGTCCGACCCAATCCAAGTAACCCAATCAAATTTGGGCATAGACAAAAACTATTTTTCTCAACGGTCAAAGATGTCTATGTTAACTTATGTGTATCTCGATTAATCTCTTTTTCTGTCTGATCAAAAGCAGACCATCTACACCAAGACTACTAAGGTTCAAATTCAAGATGTCTAAATTTACATCTCGTCTCTATTACCACTTAAACTATATATATTTGAAATTATAGACAAACTTTTCCCCAAATCATTACGGCAAACCATGATCAGCTGTATTGCCAATTCTATCCATTCCAAACCTTTAGCGTGTGTTTGGGTAGTGGGTTAAGAGCCACAAGAATAGCTTAACAATGAAGTGAGTTCCATATATCCACTATTTGGTAATTAAAAAATGAGAGAGGATATAAATCTCAGGTCAAATCTTGACCCAGATGCTACAATAGAAATTATCCAATGTACATGGGTTAAATGTAACCCACCCCTCCATGGGTAACAATTCTATCAACCAGGTTAACCAAGTAAAAAGATGGGCTTAACCCTCTCTCTTTCTTAGATATTTTGCTACACCTTACCGAAGGATCCTTCACTTTCATCCAAGTAGGTCATAGGCGATCATCAACTGCATTTATGATAAGCTTCTTCTCATCGACTAACTCTCTCACTCTCATTGACTCTCTGCATATCTACCTCTCATCATCTATCATTCTCATTGATTCTCTCAATCTCTCACTCACTTCACTTCTCTCTCAATCTCTCACTCAGAATTGATCGTCTTGCGACTGTTGGACCAGTGGACCTGTGATATGTGCCTCTCTCCACCTTCTAGACATCGTTCTAGATAAGGTATTATCTTTACTCCCTCTCCCCCTCGCTATAACCTGTAGCCGGTCTGCAGACAATGGTTTCTTCTACTTTTTTTTTTCACTTGTTATATAAAATGTCTTCTTTTTTCAATCTTGTGCTTTTGAGTTCAGATCCTACGGTGTGTATCCTTTAAGCTTCTCTCTCTCTCTCTCTCTCTCTCTCTCCCCGTAGCGAACGCCAACAAAGCTAGTTCGCTGAGGTACACCCAGAACGCGAACATTTTTTTATCCCATGCTAATAGACATTGATGACTGGATATCTCTCATTGTGTCCAACTTGTTGGGAAGAAGCTTCTCTGTTGGCCTTATTGTCCAAGTTATTCTAGTCATGTGAAATGAGTTATTGTTGATTGTCATATCTTGGATTGCCCAAAATTTATGTAGCACTGCTCTGTTTATCTAAGTTAATCATGTGCTACACCAATTGGAAAATGGTGGGTTACTGAATTCACTACTATGCTCTTGTGACCGGCATGCATTGTAGCTCTGAATGTTGCCCCATTTTTGTTATGTATTATATAAGGCAACATTAATTTCAGTTGTTATTGGTAACACATATTCACCAAGTTGCCTTATTTTTGTTATAAGGCAACATATATTACAATTACGTATGTTTAATACGTAACTATTATGTATTACTCATATGTTATTACTCATACAAATTATTATTTTATTTTTATGTGTTTTTATGTATATATGAAAAATGTATAATTTTATTAAGATAATCCACCAATCCAAACATAGGATATGATTAGTTTGGATTTGAATGGATAGAATGGTAAACTATTACAAAATTATTTGTGTAATTTATGAGGCCCACTGAATTACACATTTGTTTCTCAAACAAAAGTTAAGATTGAATATAACCTTGGGTTAGAATTTTAAAGTGGACGAGTGTGTTTGGTTTGAATGAGTTGGGATATAAAAAAAGAAATCCTATCATATCCAACTTCATTACCCAAACACACCCTTAGTGAGAACTTTTTAAGGGGAAAGAAGATTGAAAAAAATAGTGCTTGGATTCTTCTTATCCCATCTATTCTCATATTTAGTTAGACATTTTGGACTCAATATTATCACATATAAATAATTCATGCCTGGATGAACAGTGCATTAATATCCATGAACACCTTCTTAACTAAACTCACATATTTGGTAGGTTAAAATAATGAGGTTGTCGAATATTTGTACATAATATATTTTTATCCTTGGAATCATCATTCAATACTCCATCAAGTGTTGTAAGGGATTAGGGTAGGCCACAACTTTTTAATACTTCAATCAAACAAATGATAAGAGACATGATTTTAGATTTGCATTATTTTCACTGGATGTATGGGCGTGGTTGGATCGGTTGACATACCCCGCTTCCAAATATTCCCCATTAATATGTTTTCTCTCAATTTTTTTTCTCTCATTTTAGTTCATTAATTTTTTTTTGAAAAGGAATTTCATTAAATTAAAAGTTAATATCATTTTTCATCCTTAAAGTATGTAATTTTTTATCAGTTTAATTTTTATTATATCAATTTTATCAATATGATTCATAAAGTATTCAACTCGTGTCATTTTTGGTTCCTATATAAATTGAACATTAAATTTTTGACGGATGATCACGTGTTGAGCACGTAATAACGTTTAAAAAATTAACAGGTGGTCACTTACGTCAAAAAACTTGAAAGATTATCTGATCAGAAACTAAAGTGACACAAAGTAAATATTTTAAAAATTAAATTGACAAAATTGATACGATAAAAATTAAATTAATAAAAAAATACATACTTTAATATCAAAAAATGCTATTAACCCTAAAATTAAAATGACAAAATTTAGCGAGATGGAGGCAAAACCGGAGGCTAGCCTCAAGCTCAGGGACACAAAACAGTCAAAACCTCTCTCTCTCTCCTGTAAACCCTCTCTTCCACAAAACTACCAAACCTCCAACCATGTCCAAAACAACCAATTTCTTCAAAGGTTCATAAACAAATAGCTTTCTTCATTTCTTTCATCGAGGACACCTCTCATCTCTGTCAACAATTAAACAATGTCAATATCACTTGTTCTTCTCCTCCTCCTTCTTCCATCTCTAACCCTAATTTCTTCCACAGAATCAAAGCTCACCACTGACTACTACAACAAAACATGCCCAAAGTTCCACGAAATCATGCAACAACTCATCACAGAAAAGCAACTCGCATTCCCCACCACCGCCGCCGGAACTCTCCGCCTCTTCTTCCACGACTGCATGGTTGAAGGCTGCGACGCCTCCATCCTTATCTCCTCCAATGCCTTCAACGTT
This sequence comes from Ilex paraguariensis, assembly GCA_963454935.2. NCBI lineage: Eukaryota > Viridiplantae > Streptophyta > Magnoliopsida > Aquifoliales > Aquifoliaceae > Ilex > Ilex paraguariensis. The sequence continues at coordinate 968,594 of CAUOFW020000837.1, forward strand.
GCCGAACGAGACACCGAAATTAACTATTCTCTCTCTGGTGATGCCTTTGACCTAATCATTCAAGCCAAAACCGCCCTCGAGCTTCAGTGCCCTGGCATTGTCTCCTGCTCCGATATACTTGCCATCGCCGCCCGGGATTTGGTCACCATGGTCGGAGGTCCTTATTACGAGGTTCAGCTCGGCCGAAAGGACAGTCTTGTATCAAAAGCCCCAGAAGTTGAAGGCCATATTGCTAGGCCTAACATGACTATGGCTGAAATTGTCTCCATTTTTGCTTCAAGTGGATTCAATGTACAAGAAATGGTGGCATTGTCCGGTGCACATACAATAGGGTTCTCTCACTGTTCCGAATTCAGCCATAGAATCTTCAACTTTAGCAAGACTTCAGATTATGATCCATCGTTAAACCCTAAATATGCACAAGGGTTACAAAAACTCTGTGAAAATTACACAAAAGATTCGGGAATGGCGGCGTTTAACGATGTGATGACACCGGGAAAGTTCGATAACATGTACTACTTGAACTTACAAAGAGGGTTAGGGTTGTTGGCATCAGATCAAGCTCTTGCTTCTGACCCAAAAACTAAGCCGTTTGTGGACTTGTATGCCTCAAATCAGACTGCTTTCTTTGAGGCTTTTGCTCATGCAATGGAGAAGGTTAGTGTTTATAAGATAAAGATTGGGAAGATGGGAGAGGTCAGGCACAGATGTGATGCTTTCAATTCCATTCCAACAAGTAATTAAGAAAGAACCTGCTTAGGTTGGGATCAAAAAGTACTTAACAATAGGAAGAGACATCAAAATTTGAATTTGGTGCATGACCGTTAGCAAACGAAATGGCGATGAAGATTTTTGATGTATTTTATGTATCACCATAGTGTTATAAACCTATTGTTGATGGAATGATAGTTTAATTCTTTCAGTAGTGCTAGTGCCTCTCTCATTTTTTTTTGGAAAGATAGTGCCTCTCTCTTTTATTATATTTCCCTTTACGAGTAATCATATAATGTAAGGTGGTACTGAATGTTGTCCAAGCAAACTTTTAGTTTTATGTTGTAACATTAACCTTCTTTTTTTTTTTGTTGAAATAATCTAGATTTAGAAGTGCTTCGCGGCCGTGTGGTTTGGCCACAGCCTTTCTTCTCTCTCTTGCTACCTTTATGTTATGCGAATGGCGTGAACCAGGGACAATATCCGACATGAAATCAAACAACAGAAATTATTGATAATTTGACAACCATTTTGTTGCCCAATAAAATTTGGAGAAGAAAAAATGCCAAAAGGAACCCGTTCGGACCAAAAAAAAAAAGAACAAGAAAAAAGAAGTGGACATAAATCATGTTATTGAAAGGTTGTAATAGAAAACATGCATCATATTAGCCAACCCTTTCATTGATATGCTAAGAATGTCAAATTTTAATGGTTTTAAAAAACCATTTATTCATTCATATGCCTCATCGATATATCATACACAAGTCGCAAACATTTATCAACCATGGAAAATTGTACTCGACCCCCTCGTCCCATGACATAGGCACCATCAAATGCATGACATTATTGCTTCTAGTAGAATCTCTGAGAAATAAGTAATAAATAACATCACCTCCCATTTGAATGACAATAGTTTCTGACGAGCCCAATTCTTACCGGATCTGGCCCAACCAATCAATTGGAGCCTAAATCAGCTGCAGGTAAAGTCCAGTTCATCAATTCAATTCGGTCTAAGGTTTAAAGGGTCTAAAAAAATTATAGCACGTGAGTAGTAATTATCGGGATATTCACTCTCGATGATCAAGGCTATCTTAATTGTACTTATCTTTTGTAGCTATACTTCCGAGAAACTAGTGTTTTTATTCTCACGCCACCACTTCAACAAAGGTTCAATGCTTATAAATTGTAAGTCTTCTCTACATGAGAGGACACGTTGAACTTTACCTCTACACCTCTCTGCACACACATAAATTTTCTCCTAGCTATTGTACCTCTCCCAGAGCACATCTCTCCCAAAGCTTTCTCTCTCTTACTTTAGTCATTAATAAAGATCACCGGCCACCGTTGTCGTTTTCAGAGTAAATTAGGTCACACAAACTGAACCACTATATATCTATGTATTGACTCAATATTTACATTACTGTCATTGATTGTTTTATTTATTATCTATTAATTGTACCTTATCACACACTCAACTGTTGATCTTGTACGAGACTATTTTGTGTACCATCAATTTCAACTAAACCTCTTAAGATTGAAAAATCTCAATAAATTTAAGAAAGCTTTTAAGAAGAGAATCAAATCAGACTCAATTAGACTGTTATGTTTACGATGATTAGCTTAAGGACACGAGCCACCTTGCATATTGAAGGCTAGCTATTTGTTACCATTGTTTTAATACTTAATACATTATTGTCTTAATATCCTACGTAATAAGTTTAATTAGCGCCATAAGATTCTAAGGTATCCTTATCAATTTTTTAGTTATGAATAAAATTATACCCCCACTCAAACAAGATTAATTAAACAAACTTAGTGTTTAAGTTTTATAATATTCTGCAAGCAACGCATGTATTTAGAAAAAAAATCTAACATTTTTATATAATTTAGTATCCCATGTTTTAAAAAATATTAGAGATGAAGACAATATTATTTTAAGTTATCATCGTTTAATAATTTTAATTTGGTATCCCATTATATATTTTTCATTTCATGAAAATCATAAAATTAATTTCACATATATAGAGTGATAACTCTGACCCGTTGATATAAACTCAATATGAACAATTATAAAATTGACACGATTATTAAATGCATATAATAAATAATTTATACTAATGTTTAATACTCATAATACATTAAATAGATTTTTTTTTTTCGAATCTTGGCAAAAATACGAAACAAAAAATAATGACACGACACAAATAATACAACATGGGGTCACATGAACACACCATGAGTGACACCCTACACTTATGCGCCATATGAAACTATAATTGAAAAAATCGTAACTGGTATACATAATCACCAGGCTTAATTCTATGGGCTATTGGAAAAACAAAAAGTTCAAAAAACCAATATCATTTTTATTTAAAAAAACATCAACACAAATCCAAACACTAATAATAACGACAGATCCATTAAAGGACCCACAAAGTGGGCCCCGTTAGTATCTCTCTCCGCCGGCGTCGACGACGATGTCCCATTAAAATTCGGGTTCGACCCGTATAAAACGTGGATCCCCTCTACATCATCGTTAGCAAGCTCAACCTTTCTCTGACCTGCCGTTATAGTCGGGTACATAATCGATTCTTCGACCGATGAATGACCCAAACCCAGCAAATGCCCGATCTCATGAACCGCCACGGACTCCAAATCTACGGCCGAGACAAGCGATGGAGAATTGATAAGGTTAGCGTCAACCACCCAGTTTTCGTCACCGTCCAAGTGAAACCTTCCACTTGGCGGCGAAAACGCGTGAGCTAACGTTCCTAGAGGCCCATCGAACGGCTCACCATCTCCGTGGTCCCCACTAAAGAAACCAATTCTGATATCAGCGGCGGAAAACGACGCCGTTTCAGTGAAAGTCAAGGGAGTAACCTCAGACCACCGTTCAAAGGCCCGGGAGAACACGCTCTTGGCAGAGTCTGAGAGTTGATTTTCCGGCGAGAACGCATAGGTTAAGTCGGTCTTCCTCTCCGGCCAACGTGGCTTGCCGGCAAAGAAAGAGAAATGAGAGACAGTGTGAAGGTGGATCGACGACGCGGAGGGTGATTTCCCGGAATTCATTGAACTTGTGCCATTGATTATATCGGCGTTGCCGCATCTGGGTGATATGAGTTTTTTGAGTGTTGGTCCGTCGAGCACGCCAGTGGTGTTGAGGTTGAAGTTCCGCTGGTACGTTCTGAGAGCTGACTCGAGAACATTGTCGAAGTCGTCGGTGAAGTTAGTGGAGTTGTTTATGTAGCCGAAGTACTGAAAGTATTGCTTGAGTTTGGCTATTCCGTCGACTTGCTGGCCGGTGTGGCAGCCGAGGAGTTTGACAAAGCTTGCCCAGGCGCCGGCGGTGGTGTTTGGGATGAGGTTAGGGGGTAAGGAAGACATGTTGGGGAAGAAATGAGCAGAGGTTGGGGTTGTGAAAATGGATATTAGAAACAGAGCAATGAATGCCTGGACATTCATGTTTGTGGATGTTTGTTTCGCAACAGGTTGTTAGGACAACTTGAACTTGAAATTCAGAGGTTGAGGATGAAATAAAAGGAGGGTTTGGAATGTTCTTATTGTTGTGTGTGTAACAAAGCGACAGGTTTTGAGCTTGGAACAAAGTTTAGAGGCCGGCAGGTTTAAATTTTCTTCACGATCATTGTTAAAATTCGAATTTATTAATTAATGTTATTATAATAATTTATTTAATAGAGAAATTAAGTTAATAAATAATTTTAAATAACATTATAGTAAAAAGGTGCTAATTGTTGCGTTCCCGGCACAAACTTCATTGATTTTTCTATGGTCGATTCTCAATGTATACCTATGTACCTAATTTCTATTTTATTCATTAAATAATTACAAACAATTAAATATTTAAATTTTCAATGAAGTTTCAATTGAATTCTTCTATTAAATTCGTTATCAATTCCTCCACTTCACACACTAATTATTCTATTTGAAGTTAATTATCTAGTACTGTTAAAGAAATAAATAATTTAATCATTTAGGCTAATTGAGTATTTATTAAAGAGACCAACATCCATAATAAACACATTTGCAATAACTGATCTATATAGTAATTATAATCAATTGAATCGGATAATATTAGACAAGCGTGAAACATACGATAAATTGTCTAGATAATATTAGACAAACATACAAGAAAATATCTCGACTTGATGCCCATGTCAGGAATCCGCCTCTAATAAATTCTTCAACCTTTCTTCAATTTGAAATTAATCCACAATGCATATCAAAAGGTTAAGCCAAAGTCGAAAATATATAGAGTGAATCCTTTTAGTATATTGTTTATCTATTGCTTTTTTTTTTGTTGAATTATTTATTATAAATTCAAATAAAACTCATTACATATAAACAAACTTAACCTCCATGTTTACAAGTTTTTGGCTGGGGAGCCGTCTAAGCCCATCGGCATATTTGGTATCCCAAAACTTGTTACAAAGTGATGATACACAAAAGTGGGTTTATACAAAATTAATCAAAGATGAAGTAAAAAGGATTCGATACCAATAAACACAAAAATTAAGTGATTTGGTCTGAGCAACCTACTCTATTGAGAATGACGACGGTGGCCGAAAAATATTATTATTTGAGAGGTATATTGTGCTGAGATGTATGTGATGCCCCCATGTGAAGGTAGAACTTACAATTTATAGGGGAGTACAATCTTCACGACGCTCCAAGGCAAACTTTGATGGTGGCGCCATCGCATGGAGCCCTGATTAAGGCGTCACCTCTGTAACAGGAGTGGGTGACTTCGTGATGTTAGAATAATAGGCGAGGTGGTTGAGGCTTATGATGCATACCCTGATTCTCTTCCTAAGATGGAGATGTTACATGCATCACTAGTAGACTGGGTTTTTCAAAACGATGGGTTTGATCCTTGTTGGTTTGTATTTCTAAACTGGGCATGGCCTGTCATTTGACCACCATGCCCCGAGCCTTATGGGATTTAGGAGAGAGGGCAGCAATAAGAAGTCTTGTTCTTGTCCTCTTTTAGCAAGTGAACTCTGATGGTTCACGAGAAAACTACATCTCTTGAGGCTGAGTTTCTAGAAAATTGAGGCTGCTTGCGTAAGAGCAAAGACAGAGTTAGCTAAAACTTTTGGCGTCTTACAATAGAACCGCTAAGTTGGAGACTGACTACTTGCATGTGAGCAATTAGGCAGCGACTAGTGAGGGAATCACTAAGCTAAAAACTGAGGCTGGTTGTGTAAAAGTAAAGGAAGAATTAGGCCGAGGTTTTAGTGACTTACGAGAGAGCCGCTAAGCTTGATATTTAGGCTATTTATGTGTGAGCAGAGGTAGAGTTAGACTAAGCTACTAGCGACTTGTGAGAGAGCCACTAAGTTAGGGACTGATGCTACTTGTGTGAGAGTAGAGACAGAGTTAGGCCGAGCTTTTGGCGACTCGGGAGGTTCTCTCGCAAGAGCTGGAGATAAGGAGGGAGATGACAGTGAAGGTAGCCAGATGGTGCCATCAGGATAAAGCCGATAGAGCATGGATGTCAGCCACTTGAGGCGAGGGCACTAGGATGGGTGACGCCAGGCGCCAAGGGCACGCAATTCGTGTGGCACCAAGGCAGGCGGTGTGCGGATGAGGAGACAAGTGCCAATACGAGGGTGATGAAATGCCTGACCTAGCGTTGGGCATCGTGGGGTTTGGAGTTGGGCCTATTGTGTGCTAGGCGACGAGGTCGCACAGTGCCTGAACATTATGCACTAGATGGAATATTAGAAAAGGATGAAAATATGACAAAAATTTGAACAACCATAAATTTGCCCTTGGTTGTTTGTTTTAGGATAATTGTTTTTTTGGAATCTGGTCATTTTTCTGAGATCTACTAGAATCAAATAGCCTACAATAGTTTCAACCATAGTTTTAAAACCCAGCAAGTCATTCCGGGGAACTGGTGCTCAAACCGGGTTAGTTCTCATAAAAGACCATTTGTACATTAAACCCGGGATCAAATCGCTGAACTAGTCAAAAATCGGTGAACCCGTGTGAACCAGACAAGTTAACCAAACCGGGCAGTTTAAATTGATTTGTATAAATCTGAGTTTTTTTTACACTTTTTGGGCATTTTGCTCTTTCCCCTAAATTGACTTCTAGACGTCATTCTCATTGCCCTAAATCGAGCCATCAAGATTCCAGACCACCAGCCACCATCGATTGAGCAATGAGCACAGCTCCACGACTGAGCAGCCAATAGCGACTCCACCAGGCACCAGCGATTGCCTCCAATCCAGTGACAAGGTGAGTTCTCTCTCTCTCTCTCTCTCTCAATGACTGTAATCGGTCACCTGGTAAGCAGGATTTTTGGGATTCACAAATTGAGTTATTCATGAGTTTGCGATTTGGATGTTTCACTGTTTTAATTGAACTTGCCTGTCAAAATTATTGTCTCAACATTTGCATAGACACCCAAAATAAGCAGGATTTTGCTACCCAGCTCCTGTTTATTTTCTTCCATAATCATAGTGCTTTATACATATCTCTGTGAAGCATATTCCTTGACAAAGCCATGATATAATAGTGGGAATTGCATGTTAAGGGTAGACTAGATTTGGGTTTTGGTTGCAACTGTTAGGTTTGGGTTTTACATTTATGAACATTGTTATTTTATATTTGGGATTTTGTATTGGGTTTTTCTTTTTTTTGATCAAGGATTTTGTACTGGTAATTTATGAAGTGTGGTATTGTACTTTTTATTTGTGTGTTTTAGCCTATTTATTATTATTTATAATTATTTTTTAATTTTTTATTATATTACCGGTCAAACCAGTGATCCAATGGTTGAACTAATTACCCATTTACCTAGTCCCTTTGTCGGGTTGTCGTCCGGGCCGGGTTTTAAAACTATAGTTTCGACACCGAATTTTCTTAAAAAAAGCTTATTTTTCACTGATTTTGAATTTCAACTACAAATTAATGAAGAAGTAAAATTATCATGTGCCATGTTTCATTCTTGGAAAAGAACAATCTTTATTCAGAATGGATGAAGTCATAGTTCTCAAGGTGAATACTATTTTCAGTACCATTAGATGCTAAAATTTCTAGGATTGTTATTCCTTCCTATGTGAGGACTCAGCTTGCCTAACTTTGGCAACATCCTCAACGTTTGTGTATTTTCTGGGCTCTTGATAATAATTCTAGCATGTTCTTTGGCAGGCGTTTCAAAACTGAAAAAATAAGAGTGGATGAGTGCACGCCTTCTGTGAAGGCCGCCATAACGACTTTGTTATTAGGCTCTTCAATTTGGAAGATCGCGTTGTTAAAACGAATGAGGTAACTCCTTAAACTTCTATTCTAGTCCTGCTTGATGCTGAGCAAGTGGGTGACAAGCTTCTAGTGTTGGCATCTCCCACTGAAATGTGAGATGAATGACTCACTTAATTTAGCAAAATAGTTAATGAAAGCCGAGGTAAGCTCGATGAACCTTTGGCTAGTAGATCCCCTGAATATGGTAGGGAAAAGCCTTGCACATGATTTTGTCTGGTATGTTGTGCAGTTGTATTAGAGATTTGTTGGTGTCAAGGTGGTCTAGTGGTTCTTTAGAGCCAACAAATGTTTCCATGATCAACATCTTGAACTTTGGGGGGAGAGGGTAGTTGTCCACATCAGCAAAAATGGGCATGTTAGTACGCCTCACAAAGTACTTGACCGTTTTAAGCCCTCGTGCTTTCGTGGCGTTGAAGACGTCATCGAGTTGATTATGCACTTCTTTGATTTTTTTTGTTGTAGTGGTTGGGAATGCCTTTTGAATGGTCATTATTGTGGCTCTCGTGGTCCACGTACTGGTTTTTTCTCTCGTCTTATAGGATAGGAAGGTTACCAGAGTGGAAGGACAGAGCCGACATGTGCAAAGCAGGATCAAACGAAATAGAGAGCTCTCTAAATGAAGAAATTGATGACGAGGCCAGCCTGTTGAACCAGGCTAAGGCTGATCCATTCAAGGTAATGGCTAATGCTCGACATTGCACTAGATCCTGTTATCTATGCAATTCCATCTAGTTCTTATAGGCATTCAGGTGATCCATGAGATCCTTTGTCCCATTGAAGGTCTCCATCTGTGACATGATGAATTTTTGGGAGAGAGGATAATACAGGACTTCAGGAGTAAATAGAGACTCCGTTTGCCGGACCAATGCGTCCATTGTCATTGGGATTTTGCCTTTTACAACCTCCTTCATGTGACTAAGCTTTTGGTGGATTTCTTTGAAGCGTTATTCCCAAAATTGTTCCTTTCTTTCTTGTTGGAATGAAGAGAGCTCGTTTCTAAGAGTTCCCCTATTTTGGCTTTGAATCTCCTTATCCTCCTTATTCTTTTGAGCTCTACGGCGGATGTTGCCCATTGAATAGCTATAATTGTTTTCTTCTGTAATATCCCTTAAGGAATTGTGGTGGTAGGGGATCATCGTGGGCTGGTTATGGCCTCTGAGGGTTTTGGACACGAATATGGTTCAGCAAATCCTCATTTTGCTCGATGAGATGATTGTTGGCTTGATGGAGTGCCACGAGCTCATCATTTGGAGGGGGATCCGCCATTAGTGGGTTAGTTTTGAGGTTTGGTAGGGGATTGAGGGGATTTCTTGCTGCCTTCCAATAACGATTTCTTATTGGTTTTGCAGACGTAAAGGGTTTATTTGATTTCTACTCATATTGCGCATGAAAACTATCAATTACTAAAATTATCAGTAGAATTTTAACAGAAAACGGACGTTCCCACAGACCGACCAACTGATGGTGTGTGCTGCACAATTGAGCAGAGTCGAGATCTAAGGGTTTGTGGGTCACTGAAAGGCCTAGTCAGAGCTCATAGGCTCTTAGAGGTCACAAACAAGTGATTTATAGTGGTTCACCAGCTTGGGAGTTCAAGTAATCCACTCTGAAATGAGTTTCTTGCTCTTAGAGGAGTATTTTGTTGTTAATGGGAAAGATTACACAGGGTATTTGCGGAGACTTATTGCTTGGTCCCTGTTGTGAGGGATATGCCTCCTTTTTATAGCCTTCAAAGGCCTTGCCTGATTTCCAGGTGTGATCCTTGTCATTCCCTTGTAATGGACGCATCTGTTGCGCAGTCGCTGTGGATAATACTGAGGTGGTTGCGGCTTGCTTGCCTGAATGTTAGACTGTTGCGATTTATTTTCAGCCTTCTGGTGGGAACCAGTTGTCATCCTTGTCACGCCCATGAGGTCCTTATTTGCGGGAGGTCCTCGACCTGAACACCTGCGGCTGTTCATCATAAGCTGCGTGATTCGAGTCCAGATTATCGAGCTAAATGCCCGAGCTCACCCTTAGCCAATTTTTGGGTATCATCAAATCTACTTTATTGATCTATTAAATCATTATTATTGAATTGACAATGATCTGTAATATTAGTTAAAATCTATTATCAATTCAATAAATATAATGCATTAGATCAGTAAATTAAATGTAAATAACATTTTTCTTAAAATTTGTCGCTAATGCAAGAAAAGGTCATTGATGAAACTTTATGGTGTAAATCAACGTGGTGCAATTTTGTGATATTTAACAGATGAGAAGAGCAGTATGTGACTATTAGGATCTGAGCTGCAAGGCTCAAAAGAACAAGGATTGGTATCGAGAGGGAATTGGGGGATTGACACAATGAAAATATAGTAGTTCACCAGCTCAGGAACTCGACTAATCCACTCTTCAATGGAGGCTCTTGCTCCTTTTTTCTTTATATATCATCTGAAAGGTTTACAAAATTGATTGTATGTTACTAGGGTCCCCCCTCTTGGGGGTGTTACATCGTATTTATAAGGTTGTCCTTAGTTCTGCGGGATCTGCACCGAGATCCTTATCATTTATCCGAGAAATTCTCCTTGATCTTAGGAGAGAATCTTGGCTTGTTAAGAATTTTGTGCCTTGAATTATGACTCTTTATCACTTGTAAGTTTTATGTTTTCATCCAGCTATTCTTTTATCATTTTCATTGTTGTCACGTCTGGAAGAGCTCTAGCTCTGGTCCTCTAAGTTTTACGTGTCTTTTCTGACCTCTTAATCTGACCTATTTATGTGACCTCGGTGTGCCTGATCACATACTTGAAAATTAGTCTGACTATCGTCAAAACTGAACAAGTCCACTTTAATAGATGCCCTCTTTGGCCAATGCTCGTCTTTTGGAGCCTTTTACAGGTACCAGTACGGCTATGGCCATGGACACAGTCAAAGTGGAAAACATTGTTGTCTGAAAAATTGTAGCCCCAAATTCTTAATAAAACAAAGTTTGGAATTAGCAGATAAATTAAAACGCAAAATTGAATCTATATTATTCAGTGGCCAACTGCACCATAGAATGGAGTTTATCATACCACTATCTTTGGTTAATTCATTTTTTTCTGAAAATATATTGCTAATATATTTGGGTGTGTATATATATATAGTCATAATCCGTGTCTGAAGGTACGATAAAATATAAAATTTGAGCGCTCAAAAAATCGATCTAACTATATTAAATTTTTAACATATGTATATTATCGTATATGAATAATGTTTGAAATAAAAATTAAATTAACTATAAATTAATTAAATATTAAATAATTAAACATTTGATGGAAATGAGTGATATAATATTTTTAGGAGGAAAATATATAAATAATTAAACATGTGATAAAAATGAGTGATGTGATATTTTTATAAAGAAAAATATATAAGGGATAAAAATTCAAGTTGCATATGTTTTATTATATAGATATCCTATGAGTGAGTTTTGACGGAGAAATAAGATTAATCTGGTGTGAGTTAATCATCACAATTTCTGAGTCACGAATCAATCTCTTTGTAAATAACGAAGATTGCTTAAGGACTAGAGTCTCGTGTATAAAAATATTTTTAAAACATGGTTGTCATAATCACTTGTAAAGGTCTGTTTGATTAGGAATAAAAGAATGATAGAAAATAAAAATAATAGAAAGTGAAGTAAGAGAAAAAAAATGATAGAAAATATATTTTCATGCATGTATATGGTTAGAATGAAAAATTTACTGGAGAGTTTTAAAAAAATTTCATTCTATTGTTTAAAAGAAAATAAAGTTATAAGAATTTTTTTACAATTATCTAAATTAACCTTAGTTATATTAAATCAATCTAAAAAAATGTAATTATAATTGAAAGTTTCAAAATTTTAAAAAAGTGACTTGAAACCAAATTTTAAGACAATCAACGACAAAAAAGTCTTTGGGCCAAATTATATGATTAATTAAATTTATACCAAAAATTTTTAAAATTAATAACCAATAAAATATTTTAAGAAAAATAAGGGTAAAATGAAAAGTTAGTTATAAATCACAGCTTTCTTTCATTTCTTTGTATTTTTTACAAGAAAAGAAATATTAATTATTTGTGAAAAAATTATTTTTTCTATCATTTTTTTTTCATAATAACCAAACATATGAAAATTTTAAAAAATTTCTTTTTCTTGTATTTTCTACCATTTTCCCGCTAATCAAACGAATCAAAAGGGATTAATGTTTGAAAATCCATATTTCTTGACAACAATTTTGTTTTACATAGTCATAAATATTTATATTAAGAATCAACCAGACAAAGTATTAGTCTTTGTTGTACAACCATAAAGCCGTCCATTTGATCCAGATGCTAAAAATTTCTACCTTCTTTTGGCTTTTCAAAACATAGAAAAGACCAGCAACACCACTTATGGCCAAGAAGAACCTTTGGAACAACTCTCTCTCTCTCTCTCTCTGATTAGGTGCATGCATATGGAGGTAAACAAGCAGAGGAACATTAGTTTGCCTTGGCCCCAGTAGTCCTAATCAAGGCAAACTAATGTTGGCTGCCTCCTCAGTATCCATTACTATCTGGAAATAGAGGAACAAATTGATCTTCAGTGGGAAAAAATTGGACCATATGTATGCTGTTACTGAAGCAAGGCAGGTCTTTGAGGAATCCCAGAAAGTGAGATGCAGTTATTCAAGAAATAAGGAATTATGCCATAGAGATCAATGTCTTGATAGTTGCTGGTCCAGACCAACTGAGGGAGGCTTAAAAATCAACATTGATGCAGTCATTGGACAACATGGTTCATGTCTGGCTGCAATTGCAAGGAACGAATTTGGAAGAGTTATAGAAGCTATAGTCATGCAAGATTCTGAGACCGATCCTACCAATGCTGAAGCACTTGCGGCAAGAATGGCAGCTCTCTGGGCGCATGGAAAAGAATGGAGCTATGTCACTTTGGAAGGAGACTCACAGAAAGTGGTCTTTACTGCAACTCTACCACACATGAGAGTCCCATGGAGCATGGTTACAATTATTTCGGATATCAAAACCCTTCTCTCACTACATGTGGATTGGGACATGTCTCATTCATACCGGGAATCCAACAAAGCTGTACACAGACTGGGTAAATGGGGACTTAGTATGCACTATGACGGCATACTCCAAGCAGAGGAACTACCCCAACTGGTCAAACAAGAATTGACAAAAGACTGTGCAACTCAGGCCTTCACAATGAGTAGAATAGAAGCATTATAGTACCTAGAATTTTATTAGTTCAATCTCTATCTTGTATCTCTCTTCTTCAACCAGCAAAAAAAAAACAGTGGGACATCATGGGCTGATCAATGGGACTACAACCCAGACCCAGCTCATGAAAACAAGAGGAGTGGTGGTGATGGTGGTGGTGGTGGTGGTGCATCTTCCAAGTTCTCGAGCAAGGTCAACGAGAGCTTTGACAAAACCAAAGCAATAGCTTCCACTGGGGTGAAGAAAGTTAAGGAAGGAGCCTCTATTGGTGTTCAATGGATCAAAGTCAAGTACCAAAAGACCACCCAAAGGCACTAAATTCAATCATTTACAAAGACAAAGACCTCTCGCTATTCTGTGTTTTCTTTTAATTAATATACTGTATGATTTTTATTTCTTCTTGTTGTTATTATTAATTTTTTCCGGGTAAGTATTTTGAATATTATTACTTTCTCATATTGTTCGTAGATCTTCGTTACATGCAAATTATATTATTATTTGGTGCACGTCCTAACTGTTGGACCTAAATAGTTTTTTAAATATAAAAATTAAATTTTTGATCAACTTTGAACCTAAATTAAAGTGCAACCTATTCGTTGTTTCGAGTAAATTTTCATAGATTCATATTTTAATTCATGAGGAGAATAACGTAATATTTTCATTTGCTCAAATTAAGTAAAAAATAAATGAAAAAATAGGCTCTAAAATGATCGTCTTGATATCTAGAAATAAAGGTTGTGCAATGTGAGATTTGACATTAATCCCACATTGGCTGAGAAAGAAATTTTACATGGACATATATAGATCAAGTTTGCTGTATGGGATTGGGCCTCACAGGATATCACAATTTTATGAGCGAAGCGATCGTCTACATGCCTTTGATTCTACCACACGCACGCGCGCCCCCACCCACCCGCCACGCCGCGCTCCGACTCGGGTACGGGTTAAACCAAAATTTAATTTTTGGTATCCATTAAATCACATTAGTTCGAATTTTTACTTCTCTCCAGTCCAAAAATTGAGTTGTGTCTGTTCATATAGAACAGTTGTGCACAAGTAATGTCTATTGGATGTTGCATTTGTCTTATGGGTTATGTCTTTTAGTATGGTGGTTGTCTGAAAAGTCACCAAAGTATCTATAAATACCCAGTTCATACATTCATGTATTCATTCTTTTATCATTCTATGTTTAGAGTTAAGCCAGACATTAGTGCATTGCATTTCAGCATTAAGATAGTATCCATTTGGAAAGTACACAATATAATTTTTAGTTCGCTAAACGAGCAGATTGAAGTGCTACTTCTACTCGTATGAAGATCATTATATTCTGTGAGGTAGACGATTGATATTCCATAAGCACCATGTGTGGGGGCAAAATCTATCTTAAAGACATAGTGTCAAATACTAGTCTTGATCTACTTAAAGTTCAATAATAGTTCATGTTCTGCAATCGGGTTAATATTTATATTGACAAACAGTTATGTGTAACTGTTTCGATAAGACTATTGTAACTATTTCGTTTATTCTTCTATACCTGTTTCAATTTTATGTATAATTGTTTCGCACTTTAGTGTTACTGTTTTGTTATACATTACACATTTCACAAATTTCAGTAAATAATTTTACTATATTTGAAATACCACAAACAACAATAACTAATAAAACTATATTATACACAGATTATAGTTAGAACAGAACCTCTTATCTTTGATTTTCAACAATGAGTTTTGAACCATTTTGTTTTCTAACCGCGAAGATGATATGCTAACACTTAATCAGATATCGGGGAGGGGATTATTCAAGCTTCTGTAAGTTAGTTTAAAAACCTCTGACCGTTGAACCAAAAAAAAAATCAAATATCTTATTACTTAAGGCCGAGGTAGAGTTATAAAATTATTGGATCCAAATAAATGAATATCACAACTATAGAGGAGTCTTTGAAGCAAGGAAGTTGATGGTTTGATGTCCAGAGCATGTTGTCAACAATAGACTATTGCATCCTAAATGACGAAAGCAATGTTATTGACTTAGTTAGTTTATTGACCTTGGATTAACTGTGACTCTCATCAAGATGTTAATTCAACGGCTACATTAAAATTATATCATTAAATTATGTCAAATATTTAAGTCCCAACAACATTACTCAACGACAAAAGTAGAATAGAAAAAATCATCAAAATTGACAAAGGGGAATAAAGAACAAAAATGCGTGGAAAAATGATTATAATAATTTCCCAACTCTCTTTCTAGCTGGTTCCTTTTGGAGAAAATGATTATAATAATTTCCCTAGAACTTGTTTCACTTTTATATAATTTATAAAATTGCATAGAAAGTTCACATTAATTAAAATTACAAACTTGAAAATTTTAATTGAGAAAATTAAATTTTAGAAAATTTACGGGTAAAAAATTAAATTTTAGAAACTTGTATTGTTCAAGAACTATTTGATGATTCACAAAAGTGCATTTATGCACCACCTGTCAAGTAATTAATAAGGCTAAATGTAGTAAATATAAATATGAGATCAATACAAGCAAAACAGATATAGAGTGGTTCGGTCAGAGTGATCTAATCCACTTTGAACTCGACAACGGTGACCAGAGAACTTTATTGATAAAGTAGTAGGTGGGAGAGAGAGAGAACTCTCTGAGGTGTGTGAGAGATAGCTATGAGAGAGATGTCTATCCCTCCTGTGTAAAGGGCTTACAATTTATAGGCACAGAGTCTTGGTTGAGGCGGTGGCGTAATGGGTAGGTTACTAGCTTTTCAGGGAGGATAACTCAAGTAGGGTATGTATAATTAAAGACAGTCTTGATCTAGGATAGTGGTTATCCGGGTAATTACTCCCCACGTGCGGTAATCTTGTTGGATCCCTTGAACTTTGGACCAAGTCAAATCCATGAGTTGGGTTTAACCTGCCTTTTGATGATTTGGGCTCAACCCATGAACTGGACCCAAGCCTAGTCTAAATCTGGGTTCGTCATTTTCCTCCCATGTCCCAAGCCCTAGTAGTGATACGGGAGTTGAGGGCATGAGTGAGCTCCATCATTTGGGTAGACCAAGGTATCTTGTTTCACACGGTGGTTTCTTTTGTTCAGTTTTCCTCTCCATTATATTTTCGAAGCTTATTTCTCTACTTGGTAGTGCCATTGTTTGAGAGAGGATGAAGAGAAACATGAATGCTTTAGCGCATCGAGATGGTTGGCGAATGGCGCCTTGGAAAGGGAGAGAAACTTGGGTGGTGCAATGGATATGAACCTGGGCAACACCAAGAAAGACGTAAGGTTGGGCGGTGCTATGGTCGACACCAGGGAGGGCCCATGCAAACTAATAATGTCTTCAATTTTTGAAAACTCTCTATTTCATAGGTGATCTCATGGTTGATAGATCAATAGTGAAGCCTCTTTATGTCGGTAGGATGATGACTTCCCCTCTTCCTAAGAGGACGAGGTCTGATGCCCCCATTGCTTTTCAGCTGAATTTTGATGGCTCTATAGTTTTCGGAAGGCTAGGTCTGATGATGTGCAGACTATTTTAGAGATTGAGACTGGAGCTCCACGTCATTGTCCTACTTCCAACAGTGGCTCGATGCCTATGATGCAGGACGTGAATTTGGTCGAGGAGCATCTTTGGAGGTTTGTGACAATCTCAGATATTAGAGAGGTCGGTTCTCGGGGTCTTGAGAGTAACATCAATACCACAATGGAGGGCTTTGTTATAGTACCCTTCTTTTCTATGGACCCTTGTCTTCTGTAAGTTTTGGTCATATTGACACCCTTTCTTTTGGATATTCGCAGGTGGCTGCTACTTTTTTGTGCTTTGAGGATACTCAAACTTGATGAGGTGTGGAAAGTTTTGGCAGAAGAGAGATGGGTATGTCAGGCTGCTGAGGAGCAGTTAAGGTTGCGTATATCTTAAGGTCAAGTTTTTGGAGACTGAGGTTACTTGCGTGTAAGCAAAGGCAGAGTTATGCCAAGTTTTTGGCAATTCGGGAGTGAGTTATTAAGCTGGAGACTGAGGCTACTTTAGAGCAGGGGTAAAATTTAGGTTGAGCTTTCTGGCAACTCGCAAGAGAGCCCGAAGCTAAAGACATAGACTACTTGAGAACATAAGCAAAAGGGAGGCCGAGCTTTTGGCAACTCTCGTAAGAGCTGTTAAGTTGGAGACATAGACTGCTTGAGAATAGAAGTAGGATTAGGCTGAACTTTTGGCGACTCAATAGGGGGCGCGAAGCTAGAGACATAGACTGCTTGAAAACAGAAGTAGGATTAGACCGAGATTTTGGCAACTTTCGTGAGAGCTGCTGCTTGAGAAAATTTCTTGTTGTTTCCTAACCTCTAAACATCACCTTTTAGCATGTATAGTATATGGATGAAGGGCAGTATCACTCTCCTTAGGATGATGTCAAAAGAAAGGGCAACGAAATAGTGGATGAATGAAATGTCAAATGTGTGTGTGTGAACAAAAATGCTCCCCAAGCGCAAGGAGACTTTCATGGATTCGTGTTTTACTTGGTGGTATTCCAAGAACGTTTTCACGGGGAAGGAAGTAAACCGAGGGGAAGGTGATTTTGGGAGAAAGAAAGTGTAAAATCTTTAATTATTGGAAGTTGTTTTGATGCTAGTAAAATGAAAAACAAATGTTGGTAAATCCAAGAGGTCACTCCAATAGGAATACCGTCTCAACTCGAAACCCTCCTCCAATAGAGCATGAATGAACGATTAATTCGTGGGAAGTTAGGGATAAGATTGGTGAGTATCTAAGCATAAATCATGACTAGGCCCATGGAATATCAAAGACTCACCAAGTTATCCACCCTCAACTCAGTCAAACCGAACCATTGAACTCTGAAAGAAGGGAGGAGAATGAGCTGAAAATGGTATACCCAAGTGGAGATTCCCCNGGAATATCAAAGACTCACCAAGTTATCCACCCTCAACTCAGTCAAACCGAACCATTGAACTCTGAAAGAAGGGAGGAGAATGAGCTGAAAATGGTATACCCAAGTGGAGATTCCCCTTGATTTTGCTAACTAAGAGATTTAGCTATTCATGCTTAAAATAAAGACAACAATATGATAAGAAGACATTATGAAGAAATCAAAACTAGAGTTAAACATAAACGAAATGCATAAATATAACTTCTGGATAATCACCTCNAGAGATTTAGCTATTCATGCCTAAAATAAAGACAATAATATGATGAGAAGATATTATAAAGAAATAAAGACTAGAGCTAAGCATAAAGGAAATGCATATATATAACTTCCGGATAATCACCTCTTACTAAAGATTGGATGAGAAACTACTCACTCTTCATGGCTTTGTTAAAACTAAAAAAGTGAGTGATGTTCATCCCTCCAAGTAAAGGAGTTACAAGGTAAAACACTTTACACAAGGAGCCGATCTTCGACAAAGAATGAGTGAATCACGTTCCACCCTTCACGGCTTTGGTAAAGCTCTAGAAAAGTGGAAGAGTTTCACTCCTCTAAGGGAAGACGGAAGCTCAAGCAATGAAAGTAAAAGAAAGCAATAAATTAAAATGAAGCAATAATACAATAAAAGAAAACAATAAGAAATAAGGAAAACAATAATACTTTTGGAGGGTTTTTTACTACCAAAAGATGAATGTTTTACAAGTCCTAAGAGGTGGTATTTATAGGCAACAAGGGAGGGTGAAAGTCTTGTTAGGTGGTTTTGAATTACATGAAAGTCTTGTTAGGTGGCCTTGAATTACATGAAAGTCTTGTTTGGTGGCCTTGAATTCTTTGATCCCCCTTTGTTTTGAGCTTTGATAATTGGCACTCCAGTAGTTTTTAGCTTTTAATACAATTGGCTCCCTAGTAGTTTGTAGTTTTGACACACAAAACTCTGAAAAGAACAACAATTAATGAATTATCCTTTATACACACACTAACCCTAATTTGATTTATTTTGACTAGTTTAACTTTATTCAACTAATACAATTTATCCATTAAATTATGTCTTAATTAGGGTTAATCAACCGCGAAGCAAGAGACATAGACTGCTTGAGAGCATAAATAGGATTAGGCCGAGCTTTTGGCAACTCTTGTGAGAGCCGCGAAGCTGGAAACATAGACTATTTAAGAACAGATGTAAGATTAGGCCAAGTTTTTAGCAACTCTCGTAAGAGCCGCGAAGCTGGAGACATAAACTGCTTGAGAGCATAAATAGGATTAAGCCGAGCTTTTGGCAACTATCATGAGAGCTACAAAGCTGGAGGCATAGACTGCTTGAGAACAGAGGCAGGATTAGGCCAAGTTTTTAGCAACTTGCGTAAGCGCGCAAAGCTGGAGGCAAAGACTACTTGAGAGCAGAAACAAAGGGAGGATGAGCTTTGGGCAACTCTCGTAAGAGCCGCAAAGTTGGATACATAGACTACTTGATAGCAGAAATAGGATTAGGCTGAGCTTTTGGCGATTCGTGAGAAAGCAGCTAAGCTGGAGATATAGACAACTTGCGTGAGAACAAAGGTAGAGTTAGGCCGAACTTCAGGTGACTTGTGAGAGAGCCACTAAATTGGAGATTGAGACTGCTTACGTGGGAGTAGAGGCAAATTTAGGCCAAGCTTTCTGATGACTCACGAGAGAGGGCAAAGCTAAAGACATAGACTACTTGAGAGTAGAGACAAAATGAGGCCGAGCTTTTGGTAACTCTCTTGAGAATCGCTAAGCTGGAGACATAGACTGCTTGAGAGCAGAAACAGGATTAGGTTAAGCTTTCTGGCGAATCACGAGAGAACACGAAACTAGAGACATAGGTTGTCTACGTGAGAGCAGAGGCAAGAAGAGGCCGAATTTTTTGCAACTCTCATGAGAGAACGCATAGTTCGAGACATGATTGCCTGCGTGAGAGCAGAGGCAGTAAGAGTTCAAGCTTTTGGCAACTCTCATGAGAGCTACTAAGCTTGGAGACTGAGTTGCTCGCATGAGAGCATAGGTAGACCGAGCTTCTAGCAACTCGGGTGGCTCTCTCCCAAGATACAGAGAAGAGTAGGGAAATGACTAGTTAGGGTAGTCAGGGGGTGCCAGCAGGATAGAGTTGGAGGTGTTAGGCATCCAACGCGAAAGACAAGGTCACTTGATGCACCATGAGGGGTGATAGGAGGCACCAAAGGCACTACTAGGCGAGCAAGGCACGCGGTGCAGATGGTGTGCCCAGACGGGCAAAGAGGTAGGCACGCAGACGGGCGAGGATGTAGTTGCCAAGGCAAGGGCGCACGGGGGCCACTGGGCACAGGCTCGAGAGCCACTAGGCATAGGTGCAAGGTGCCACTAGGCAAGGGCGATGCTAGACGAGGGCGTCGTTGTATAAGGTGCCACTGGGCGAGGCTAGGCATTAAAGGGGATGACAGTGTGTTGTTCGGCGACGCCATGGAAAATAGCATCGCCAAGGGAGGTCGTGCCACAGAAGAAGGTTGTGCCAAATGAGGAGTGGCTTGGAGAAGGTGACGCCAAGGGAGGCAAAGGCAGCACTGCACAATGCTAGGCAACTTAATGGCGCAGGTAAGAGTGAAGTGGCTGGCGACGCCCATAGCTGCGGGTAGGGGTGACGCCGAAGTGGCAAGTGGTGCCATGGCGCAGAAAGAACGACCATAGAGTGGCGGGCAACGCCATGGCACGGCTGTTGGCGTCCTAGGTGAGGCAAGTGACGGCTGCATGGGTGAAGGCGGCACCTTCGATCAGGGGAGAAGTTGGGCGACGCCGTCACAAGGGAGCAGGCTGGGCGACTTGCAAGCTTCTAGGTAGGGCCAGTCTTCACGGCGAGCAACATCCTGGCATGCTGGCCAACAACGCTTGGTGGAGTGTTAGACAATCATGAAAAAATGTCAAACTTCGAACGGCCATAACTTTGCCCTCTGTTGTCCATTTGAAGAGAATTTTTTTTTTCTTGAATTCGGGTATTTTTTCGAGATCTACCACTATCAGGATGTGGCAGGTCATCTTTTGCTTTGTGGTCCATGCATTTGATTGTGATTTTCATTGAAGATAGGAAGACTATAGGGTGAGAATCAAATTGATTCCCTTAAACAGCGCCAAACTGATGATGCAATAAGTGAATTTATACACCACCAATCGAGTAATTAATAGGGCTACTAAATGCAGTAAATATAAATATGAGATCAACACAAGCAACACAGATATAGAGTGGTTCGGCTAAAATGACCTACTCCACTTTGAAGGCGACAACGGTGACCAGAGAACTTTATTGATAAAGTAGTAGGTGGGAGAGAGAGAGAAAGCAAGAGTACTCTCAAGGTGAGGTGTGTGAGATCTATGTGCGAGAGATAGCTGTGAGAGAGATGTTTGTCCCTCATGTGTAGAGGGTTTATAATTTATAGGCACAAAACCTTGGTTGAGGCGGTGGCGTGAAGGATAGGTCACTAGTTTTTTGAGAATGATAGCTCAAGTAGGATAGGTACAATTAGAGATAATCTTAATCTAGCATAGTGACTATTCCAATAATTACTCATCACGTGCGCTAATCTTCTTGAATCTTTTGAACTTTGATCGAACCGAATCCATGAGTTGGGTTTGACCTATCTTTTGATGATTTTGGTTCAATCTATGAACTGGACCAAGCATGACTTAAATCTGAGCTCGTCACTATTCACCCCAAATTAAGCAAATTCAAAGTGTGCAACTCTCGATGTGGACCAAAATACTTGTTCGAGCAGGCTAATGACGGCAACAGATAAAAATAGGTTGAAACTATTTAAGGAAAAAACTGGCACCAAAATATCACGTGCCACCCCCTTCTCCTTACAATCAGCAAGACAACCTCTCATCTCATGTTGAAATCCGATTTACACACAAACCTCTCCCTCCGTCTCCGCCACTCTCTCTCTCTCTCTCTCTTCCAAGAAAGTTGCGTAATGGCAGAAGACGAACCACAAGTGAACCCGTGGGCGAACCACAACCAGAGCCCGGCTCCGAACCAGCAGCCAAAGAGGCTAGGTGGTAACCCTCCAAAACTCTCGACGAGGGTAAGCGAGAATTTTGAGAAAACCAAAGCGGTGGCTTCTACAGGCATGAAGAAAGTGAAGGAAGGAGCAAGTGTTGGTGTTAGCTGGATCAAAATCAAATACCATAGCAGCAAGCTTGGACAGAAGAAATGACAAAAAAAAAACCCATTTTACAGGAGCCCTTTTCTCTTTGGTTATTATATTCTTCTTCTTCTTCTACATTGCATGCAATGACCTAATTTCTTAATTTTTCTCCTCTTTGTTCCTGGTCTTCAGCCATTTCTCTGGAGTTTCATCTTGTATTTTAACTCGAGTATTTGGCTTTATTCATTCACTTTTCTTCTCTTTTGAATGCAAGGGGCAAGGGCACATTAATTTATATTAATTTGATCCTCTAAATTCATGAGATGATTTTATGTTCTTATCGTTTCTTGTATGTGTGATACGATTACTGATTACATGATGCTGTTCTTGCGTTCTTGATTGAATAATGGATCCAGCAGGACTCTCGTTATTGCTATCTGAATGCGGTTGTTCATGTGAGGACCAACCTAAATGTCTGTTTATCAAATATAGTATAGGTTTTAAGGGACCTAGAACCAGAAAAAAAAAAGATAATGGAAGACATTGCTAGAGAAATAATTATATTTTTTTTTCTAATTTATTCATCCTGAGAGTATTTTTAATTAAATTAATTGAGTCATCAACGACGTCAGCCAAATCACCCACTCTCTCCCTTGGAAATGGGTTAGCTTTCCACTCTAATGGTTGAGGACCTGAGGTGTATTTTACTGTCTGATTGTGCTCCTAATTACCTTGTTAATTATGGCATGTCATGTCCATCAGTTTTTAAAAAAAAGACTTAGGGCAAACTCCAAGGTTAGAAGCCTGGCCTTGGACTTCTTCAAACTTGGGTTGTTTATGTCAATTCTTATATTGAAGACAAAAAAGAGTGGTGTCTAAGTAGAAAGACTCCTATATTTTTTGAGCCCTCAATTTTTGTACTATTTGAAACAAAGTCTAGTCTAATTGATCACCCTTAATTTGGTCAAGATTCTTCACACCAAGAGATTAATCGTAGTCAAAAGTAAGACTTGATTTCTTATTTTTCTCTCTTTTGAAGTTATATTGTGCTGCTCTGTTGATAGAGTTGGATAAACTTTAAAGTTTAAACCTCTCTCTCCCCCCCCCCCCCCCC